>JAABOM020007389.1:0-19994 GCA_011800125.2 Solanum clarkiae | reverse complement strand
AAATCATGCAATATTAGTAAAATGGAGGCTTAGGCACCATGGGTGGAAGGACCCAATGGTTCAACACCACATACCTTAGCTTTGGGGAAGTTTTTGATGAAGTTTTAAATTGGAGGCTTGTAGCCTAAAGAGAATCCTTACTTCCAGATGAGGGTTTGAGTCTTGAATTTTGGAGTGAAAATATGACTCATGTGTTTTGGGGAGTATTGGGAAATGTTTTGGATGATATAAGGGTGAAATTTGGCAAAGTGTAGATAAAAACACGTTTGGGAAAATTTGGTCCAACACATAGAATATTTGGACCGCACAGGAAAAAACACTGCTAGGGAAAATACACCTCTCTGTGTCTGAGAGAGGACTTGGAGGAAAAATTGTACATGAGCATGCCCTTGGCGCATCGTGGAGGCAACGTGGAAACCTCAATGGAATTTGCACTTTCAAAAATTGAAATTGCTATTCTTTTGCTCTTAAATCAGGGTTAGACCCTTTTTCACCTAATTTTGACCCCATGATCACAAATATGAAGTATAATTTTCAAAATAACGAATGTACTTTTTAGATATGTGGAAATTAAAATTTTAGGCATTCCGAGGCTGATTTTTGGGCACTTTTTGAGGTCGTTTCAACAACAATCACAGCCACTAACACAAGGGTGCATCCCACAACAACTATATTATGCATACAGAGTAGAACTAGGACCTTTATATACATTTCAGTTCTACATGCACATAGTCTCACTCAATCTAAGGTTTACGAAAAGCCTAGCCTACTTGGCATCCTAAGCCTTACATTTTGAATCAAACTAAATGAGCCTTTCCGCTCCAGATTGTTTTCGAACGTTGATCAACTATAAAAACATAATTCACAAAGTTAATGTAGTAGTATTAGCTGTAATATCTTTGAGAACGAGTGAAATTAGGCCAATAGCGCCTAAAATAGGGAAGAAAGAGGGTCCATGCTCAAAATTCCCACCCCCACCCCCCAAAAAATGATACCCATGACAACTTGAATCTATAGCAAAAAATTATCTCAAAGTGGACCCCAGAAGAATGAGAAATGGCCCAAAAAGTAAGTACAAATCATTATCTAGAAAACATTTCTTTCCAAACTTTATGGTCAAAATTTAAATAAATCGGCTAGGTTTAGAAATCTATCATACCAAAGCATTCCTCTCAGAATGCTGAACAATTTAGACCCAAATTCCACTCAATCTCGTCAACAATCAGCCAAGATATCAAAGTGAAAAGTTTTCACAAATTCCAAGAATGTAATTGGTTAAAATGGTGATTTAAACTCAAAATACGTGCAAAATCCCAAATCCAAATTTTATCACAGTGTTCCATGAGAAAATCCAAGATATGTAGACCTTTGAATCATTGAAAACAGAGCTATATAGCAATTTCTATGCTTAGTTGAATTTTATTTACATAGTTGCTCACGAGGGTGAAAGCCAATATATAGGCCACCCCTAACTCCGTGAATGCAAACTAGGTTCCACTAACGCAGAGCTTTTAGGGAACCTCCCTTCTCTGCAGACTTGGATATGGCTCTGCAAATGCTGAGATCTGTCCGTGCTCCCCCTTGCGAACACTTCCCTGCCCTCCGCGAACACGGAGGGTTATTTCACCTGGTGTTGCAGCAGCTAAGTTAAAAACTTTCATGGGGTATTCTTGGGGTGTGTTGTGTCTGTTTTACACAAATATTATTACAGCCACATAGATTTCGATGTTATGAATCCAACAGTGCGGTCGAAATTCCAAATGGAGCATCCTAGAAAAAAATTAGAGTCCCACTTCTTTCTGACTAATATTAGCTAAAAGAACTAAGGGGTCAAAATACAACCGGATGCCCCAATCTACTGATGAAGAGTTATTTTAGACTATTTTCCATTTTTAATGCATTTAGCCAGTTTTCTTACAGAAACATACTTTTTAGCTTTAGGTTGAACTCATTTTGCAACTTTTAGCTCAAAATCATACTAGGATCTTTCATCCTCAGACCAACCACCCTCCAAGCCTAAATTGGTCGTTCCGGGATTGATCAAACCGTTAGAATCCTATTCTAAGACCATTTTTTAGGGTTTTATCAGAAATTTCATCTTTGCATATTTAGCTTCTCGCTAACTTTGAAATTCGCATAACCCACAACCAAAACGCTCTATAACCATCCCAACAACCTCAACTACATTGAATCTCAAAATAGCAGAGATATCACAGAAGTACAGAACTAACCGAGACGGTCGTTAACAAAAAATCAATATTTCACCTTTTGTGTTTGTGTAAGACCAAATTAGAGACGTTTGTTAGTTGTATATTTTCCTCTAACGAAAAATTGTTTTAAAAACAATCCACTAATCTTTTAGGCTCAAAATTCATTCAAATCTTGCTTATTCTGAAAAATTACACTTTGAATGTAAGATTTTTTTAATGCATCTATGTTATGTATTGAATCTTGTTGAAATTTTAATATGTTTAATTTTTAATTTAAAGCAGACTTCTTTTATTTAGGAAAAAAATAAAAAATTACGTAGTGACTTTTTTTTGTTTGCTCCTTTAGTTGATTATGATAATAAAATAGAACGGGAATCCTAGTAGCTCAGTTAGTGAGCTACCTGAACTCCCATTTTTTTTGGTGAGGGTTCGATTAGCCACATTGTATTCCCCCCATCCATTTCCCCTTCCCCCTACCCCCAATTTCTTTTTCTAAAAAAGATAATCAAATAGAACTGTAATTTTTGAAGTTATTACATCCTCCGCATTCAAGATTTTTCTGCAAAATGATTTTGATTATTTCTCTTGCTGATAGATGGTGTTTGGAGACAAACAAATTCATTTTACATTGGGGAGAATCAATCGTTACTTTGGAGTAATTCCAATAGCACTTGCCCCTATTGTTCTTGCTACTGTTTATCAAGATTTAAATTGCTTAAACAGTTGATTGTATCTTCATTGGATCATACTAAACATAGTAGTGGTCAAGAAGTATAGTAGATGAGTCAGAGCTTATCCTCCGTGATTCTCTTCAATTTCTGCAACCTAAGCCTAGTAGCATCTCAACTCAGGACCTCAATAAGTAGAAAGATTTAGTAATATCCATGTTTTTCTTCGAAAATAACATAAACAAGAACATCAACTCATAATGAAGAAATCTTATTCTCGACTATTAACTTGATACTTGTAGAAACTAGTAGTTACATGATCGTGAAACAATGTAGTAGGATTTTTGTAAGTCGTACATACCTGGAAGAATAAGATTCTTGAACAATTTTGAAGATGGTGATTAAAATCACTAACTTTTCTCCTCTTGAATCTACGTTCTAAGTTGGGGAATGTTTTCAGCGTAATAAAGTTAAAGGTTAGCATTTAGAGATTTAATTAGGTGAAAATCTGACAAGTTTAGGCTTAAAGGGTGAGAAAGGGTGAAAATATCCTTTCTTAAAAACATTGTCCAAGTCATCTACAGAACTATCTGTGGTCCATAGAATCTTATACTTACTGTAGAATCCATTCGTAGAAACTGAGGTTGATTTCGAGGTGCTGAAACTCATTTTATGGGCCCAAACTATGACCTTTAGAAGCTTTTACGACCCAAATTGGGTCTGTAAAGTCTGGGACCCAAAAATGGACTAGCAGAAGTCCCTTCATAAGTTGAAAGTATGGGTCATAGTTCAATCTATGACCTCGTAGAATGACTCTGTTGTGGTAGTCTATAGTAAAATGACCATAACTTCTTGCTCTAAACTCCAAATGAGGCAAACGTGGCAGAATTGTAAAGATAATTCAAAGATCTTTAATTTGACATATTATCGGTCACCTAATTTTTTGTAAGTTTACCCTTGCATAATCTAATGTGAGAAACATAATCAATGGGAAAGTTTTGAACTCAACTAAGTACTAGAGGTGTCTCATGACCCGGATCCACTTCTGGCACACTTCTCACCTACATTAATGAGCCTTGAATTATAGGTACAAGTAAGACATCACTAGTTTCAATCTTATGTATTTGCAATGAAAATTTTGGATCCTCAGAATAGAATTATGATGTATTAGAATATCTCCCCCTGGGGATCATTCATCCTTGAATGAAGATGAAATTAAGGAATATTAAGCATGATTGCTACTTAGACACTAGTTTCTCAGTAAGAAAGCACTTAGACAACTTATTACTCGTATTTAAGGATGTATCTCAACTCAATGATAGAAATAAGGAATATTACCTTCAGGCTCCACATTGAAAGGCACGAATAAGTAAGGGTATCTAGTTTTCATGTCTTCTCAAGCTTCCCAAGTGGCTTCTTGAATGAACTGGTTCCTACACAATACTTTAACCAAAGCAATTTCTTTGAACCTCAATTTGTGAACCTGATGATCTAGAATTCGAATTTGAGATCTTTTCATGTGACAAGTTGGCTTTGACACCAATTCTCTCTAGGAGAACAACCAGTGCAGGGTCTCTCAAACACTTATTAAGCAAAGGAACATGTAATACTAGATGGATAACAGCTAACTCTAGTGGCAATTCCAATGCATATGCCATATTACTAATCCTCCTAATAATTTGGTAGGGGCTAATATATCGAGGACTAAGGTCCCCTTTTTCCCAAATCTCATAACTCCCTTCATCAATGAAACCTTTAGGTACACCCAATCACCTACCTCAAATTCCAAGTCTCTTCTTTCAACATTGGCACAGGAACTTTCTATCGGCTTTGAATGTCTTTAGTCTCTCTTGAATAACTTTTACCTTGGCTATAGCTTGATGGACCAAATCAAGTCCTATCAATCCAACCTCGCTAACTTTAAACCACCCAATAGGTGACCTACACCTCATCCCATAAATAGCCTTATATGGTGCTATATGTATGCTAGCTTGGAAACTATTGTTATAAGAAAATTCAATCAAGGGTAAGTGATCATCCCAGTTACCTTTGAAGTTATAACACATGCCCTAAATATGTCTTCAAGAGTCTACATAGTCTTCTCTACTTGCCCATTTATCTTAGGATGAAAGGATGTACTAAGATTACCTTCATACAAGCCCTTTCCGAAAGGACATCCAAACCTTGGATGAGAACTAGGCTTCTCTATCTAAAATTATGAATAGGGGAATCCTATGCAATCTGACGATCTACTTAATATAAAGTCTGGCATATCCCTCTGTTGTATCAACTGTCTTGGCAGGTAGGAAGTACTTTGACTTGGTCATTTTGTTGGTATTACACATATTAAATCATGTTATCATTGAGATCGTGGTAAGCTTGTTATGAAGTCCATATTAATCATCTCTTATGTCCACTCTACGATTTCAATATTCTAAGTTTCTACCTTAACTTGTTGGTAATTCAGTCATCTAGATACGATCATCATAATGTCTTTCATCATGCTACCCTACAAATAAACCTTATGCATGTCTTATATATTTTGGTTGCACCTAGATGGATAGAGTATCTGGCCTTATGCGCCTCGGCCAGAATCTTGTCTCTATGACAATCAACACTTCATACAAATAGTTTACCTTGGTGTCTCAGAACTCTATCTCCCTTTTTTAGAAACACTAGTGCCTTTTGTTTCTAAACATATTCTTTCAACTGAAGGAGGATGGGATGCTAGTCTTTCTTCTTTTTCACCTCCACCACTAAGAATGACTTTGCCCCATTTTTAAAAATCGCACCACCTTCATCAGAATATTTGTACTCTCAAGCATGTAGGTTGGTGCCCTTCTTTAGAAAATTGTTTCTTTCCATCCTCAATGAGTGTAGTGCTCCCCATGGACAACCTGTCAAGAAGTATTAACAACTACATTAGCTTTACCTGGGAGATAGAGGATGCCCATGTCAGAGTCCTTCGACAACTCTAACCATCTCCTCTGTCTCAGGTTCAGTTCCATCTGACTGAATGCCTATTGCAAGCTCTAGTGGCTAGTGAACATATCAACATGGCCACCATAGAGATACTGTCTCCAAATTTTCAGAGCAAACACCACAATGTCAAGCTCAAGATCATCAGTTGGATAGCTCTTCTCATGAGTTTTAAGCTATCTAGAGGTATATGGTATCACCTTACCTCGTTGCATCAATATACACCCTAGACCAACTTTGGAAGTATCACTGCGTACAACGAAGCCATTTGTTCCCTCAGGTAGGAACAAAACTGGAGTGGTAGTCAGCCTAGTTTTCAACTCTTGAACACTCTTTTCACAAGCTTCAGACCACAAGAGCTTAACCTTCTTCTGAGCTAGCTTAGACAATGTAGCTGAGATAGAAGAAAACCTCTCTATAAAATGCCTATGGTAACCTGCCAAACCCAAGAAACTCCTCATCTCTATTGAAGTTTGGGTCTTGGCTAGTTTTTTACATCCTTAATCTTTTGATCAACATTAATTCCCTCACCAAAAACAATATGACCCAAAAATTCTATAGACGCAAACTAGAACTCATATTTAGAAAATTTTGCATATAACTACTAGTCCTTAAGAGTCTGAAAGATAATTCTAAGATTTTTGGTATGCTCCTACACATTATGAGACTAGATCAAGATGTCACTTATAAACAGAATGACGAACATATATAGGTACTAGCTTAACACTCTATTCATAAGATCTATGAAAGCAACTGGTGCATTAGTCAGTCCGAATGACATGACTAAAAACTCATAATTACCAAAGTGGGTTCTGAATGCTATTTTAGGAATGTCACTTTCTCTAACTTTGAGCTAATGGTAAGAAAATCTAAGGTCTATATTCGAGAAACAAGTAGGACCTTGGAGTTTGTCAAACATGTCATCAATTTTTGGAAGAGGATACTTATTCTTTATGGCTACCTTCTTTAATTGGTGGTAATCTATTTACATTCTAATAGAACTATCCATTTTATGCATGACGAGAACTGGAGTACCCCCAAGGCAAAATGTTTGATTTGATGAAACTCTTATCTAGGAGATCTTTTAGTTGCTCTATCAACTTCGTTAACTCTGAAGGAGCCATCAAATATGGAGGAATATATATCATCTGATTATTTGGGAGGATGTCTATCCTAAAGTCTATCTCCCTATTAAGAGGAACTTTAGGTAAATCAACAAAATAGACTTCTGGAGACTCATTCAAGACTTGAACAAACTGGAGAGATGGCGTCACACCAAAAGCTTTGACTCTTACTAGGTGGTGTATAAACTACTATGAATTAATTTTTTGAATTCGAGATGTGTGACAAATTGACCCTTAGGCAGGCAGAGCTACCCCTCCACTCAAAGACTGGCTCATTGGGAAATTAAAACTTAACTGCCTTGGTTCTGCAGTCCATGGAGGCATAACAATCATAAAGGCAGTCTATGCCTAGAATAATGTCAAAATCTACCATGTCTAACCCAACCATATCAGCTAAGGTATCTTTATGGCAGACTGACTATAGACAACCCCCATAGACTCCTTGAACTAGAATAGATTCTCCAATAGGAGTGGAAATACTAAAAGGCCCAAGAAGACATTTTAAACCGATATCAAACTTCATGGCTACACAAGGAGTCACTATTGATAACGTAGCACTTTGGTATAAAAATTCATAGACATCATAAATAAATGCTTTAAGCATACTACTAACAACATCTAGTGAGTTCTTTTGCTCCTGTCTGGTGGCCATAGCATACAAACAATTTGTGCCCCCGGTCCTTGATGTAGCACCCCTCTGAAGTGGCTTACCCTATGGTGCTGTAGAAACTAATTGAGATCTATTATTCCTAATGTTTTGCCATACTATAGGACACTCCTTCAGAAAGTACCCCACCTGGCTACATCTAAAATATCTATTTGTTCCCATAAGACACTTTCTTAAATGAGACCTGCCACACCTACCCCAAGCTGGATCATGAGATAATCCCTGAGCTATACTACCCTATGACTCGATACCTTGAAATCTGTGGCTCTGTAATCCTTTTTCATTCCTAGCTCTCGGTGCAAGAGTACTAGAAGATGAAGGTGCCGGTCCAAATGTCTTTGGCTGGAAGGATGATTGACTAGCACCTCAAAATCACCTCTTGCCTATTTAATGGCCTGATGTCTTGGCCCTCTTATTTCCGAACTCCTCCCTATCCTGCGTCATCTCCTCCTCCATATATTGCATATAAGTCATCAAGCAAGCTATGTCCATATTGCCAAATAGCATAGCATTTTTAACATAACTCTTAGACATCCCAGACAACCTAGATAGAAACAAATCCATCCTAGTATTCATGTCTGCCACCATAGTTGGAGCATAATAGGACAACTGAGTGAATTTTAGGCTATACTCCCACACACTCATAGTTTCCTACTTTAGATTCAGGAACTCCCTCACCATAACCTAACTCAACTCTCTGGGGAAAGTACTGTCCGAAAAAGGACTCTTCAAATACTGCCCAACTCAAAGCTAGAACCACTTCTGCCCTACCTCCATTTTACAGATCAAACCAGAGTCTAGCTAGTCCTTTGACCTAGTAGATAACCAACTTAACTCGCTCTACATCACCCATATGCATAACTTGAAATACTTTCTAGAACTCGTCAATGAAGTTCTTAGGATCCTCCTTCAAATCTGAACCCATGAACTCAGGTGGGTTCATCCTTAGAAATTCACGAACCCTGGTAGTATCAGAACCATCATGTATGAACTCTCTTTGTCGACCTCTTTATGTAGTTATTTCACGTGTCAATGTATCCATGGCACGGGGGAGCTCAGCATTAGAGATATCCTCCAGTGGTGGCTGCTCAACAAGCATAGCTGGACCTCTAGGTCCCCCAGGAATTTATGGATCAGGCTGGTCTGCATTTTGCCTGACTAGGCATCCTCTACCTCAATGTCTCCATGGACCGGTGGAGCTTAGCATTAGAGATATCCTCCAGTGGTGGCTGCTCAACAAGCATACTGGACCTCTAGGTCCCCCAGGAATTTGTAGATCAAGCTGGTTTGTATTTTGCCTGGCTAGGCATCCTTAACCCTTAGCTAGTCTGGTTTCTCTGCGTGGAGATGTTACATGAAAAGCAACACATGAATGAATGTGTTAAAATAGATTCAATAGAGTTAAACTCTAAAGAACGAAATAGAATAACAATTCACAGTTACACTTCCTAATGCCCTGTAGCCTCTGTATTTTGGATGTGACGTGCTTCACACCAATAATATGGACTCGACTAGACGAGGTTCTATAGACACTTTATGAAACTTGAACCCTATGCTCTGATACCAAGTTTGTTATGCTATAAGTTTATACTCTTGATGTGGTCGGTACCCGAAACCATTTATGGTCCTAAGCGAACCAGTTGGACTGGCTAGCTTACTCAGCAGAGGACCTATATATGTACTGATAGGCTTAGATACAATGAAATAATGATGCAACAATGATCTCAACAAACTAAATAGAGGAAATATCTCAACAATAACTGGAAGTAAGAAATGAAACTCATGTCATCCAGTCTATGGAACCATTAAATAAAATAATCTAAAACAACTATAGTAACAGGTCCATGGTAATCAGAACTAAAAATAAGTACTAAAACAGAAATAAGGACTCTAAAGCCTCTAATTTATAGGGGGCATCAACAATAGCTAAATGAAATGCTAGTCCTTAATAGAGTAGCTATTTAGGGACTGTGTCACCTGCATCTCTATTATAAAATGATGCACGTCTAAAGGATGTTAATACATGGAATATATGAGCATGTAAAATAGCCAAAATAAGAAAGGCAGGATAAAGATCTATAAGTAGCTAAAAACATGTCCCAAAATATGATAGTAAAAATAATAAATAAAGTGTATGCTGAAAATAATATCATATGCTGAAACTCTGTATGCAAAATTAGTTTACTTTATCTTAGGTTGTTTCTCTAATCGATAACCATCATTATGAGCCTTGTGATGATACAACATCTTTCCTACTCTGCCAGAGCCATTCTATACTTTGCTAAGGTAAGCGATGAAGTGCTTGGAGGGTGGATCCATCCCAAAACTAGGCCATCTCAGTGACAAATAAGGAGTTGTACTTTTGGTACAATCCTATCCTATGCTAGCTACGTTGTTTATGATTTTGAGTTATTGTTATTCTTATCCATATCAATGCTTAATATTGTTATGACCCAAAATTGGATTATGACTAAAGAAAGATAAAGTAAAGTGGAAACAATCACAACATACCATATGAAATTCCAAAATTTGAAGTCATGAGTACAAGAGCATCTAAAATAGTACGTAATAGTAAATACAACTGACTCAAATGAAATACAAACTAATAATGTCTTATACAAAGTCTGAAAGGAAAAATAAAGGGAATCTCAAAAATCCACAACGACTCAAAGTTTGAGCCTCACTGCTATGATATAGGTAGATAGAGAATAATTTTGCTAAAATGGATCAGCTACTCGATATGGGACCCTGTACTCAATCTGTGGGGAGGAAACAAAGTATGGGTGAGTACACCAAAGTGTACCCAGTAAGGTCAACCGATTAGGTAAGCAAAATTGACAAGTACGTAATAACGAAGAATTCTATCACCTATATCAAAAGGCTTATTACTCAACTAATATACATTAAAAAAAGGATAAATTAGCCACAATAACTAATAATACAATGCCATAAGAGTGTGAACACAATGTATGGGAGCCCTATTAGGCCATATATTAAGTGTCTCTCTACCTTGTCACCTGCCCGTGGTCAAGGGGTATCATCATATCTTAACATTTACACCTGCCGTGTTCATAGGTATCATAATATCTCGACCTTGCCACTTGTTCGTGGTCAAGGGATCTGAAATGTGTATATGTCACCCTAGCCTCCTGGCCGGTCAAGGGGTAGTATAATAAATGGTATAGTATCTCAAATGGAGCTTCTTCCCTTACCTCCTACCCTGGTCAAAGGGTGGTACACTTCAATGTGAATTTTATGCATGTCAATGATACAAACCTATATATATAAAAATATATGTGTGTGTGTCTGTGTGTATGTGTGTGTGTGAGAGAGAGAGATGGCATCATGAAAAGAATACTGATTCATAAGCCTCATATAATAATAGAGAATAAGATCAAATGCCACAACTGTTGCCACAACCATCATCATATCTCATATTATTAAATTACGCCAATAGTAAAGTGTAACAGTTACACCGGACCTCACTGATCCAAATATATATACAAAGGCAAATATAATAACAAATGTCTGGCCTCACTTGTCCAAAAATTTACATATGATCCACAAGATTGTTCTGAATGACCTCAAATTACCACAACTTTCCCAAATTGTATCACAAGCCTCATGTCATCACGATACTACCCAAAATGTCTTGATTCACAAGATTACATTTCAATTTATCAATAGGATCATAATTTACTTAAATTTTGGCATAATTAGAATAACATTTCCATTACAATCTTAACGTATCCACCCGTTTACTCATGAATCATTCTAAATCTTGTAATTGCCACATAACCATGTCCAGTAACTCAAATTCAGTCCCATAAAAGATTGGCCGAACCTACCTCAATTCTGAAATCACACTCGAACAAGCTTTCAATCAACTGAAGTCCTCAAATGATCACCGACTTAATCAATCACTATCTAAAACAGATACTACGTGACAAGAGCTGCATTTTGATACCCATGTTGGCATGAATTAGGGTTGGGACCAAAATAGTCCAAATTAGGGATAAAATTCGAAGTTCTGAAATCTTGAAATTGACTTTAAAATCAATTTTTACATGAAAAATGGAGTTTGTGGGTGAAAATCCCACAAACATTGAGTCCAAAATGAAGGTGAAATCATCATTTAAAGTTTTGAAATCATAGACTAAAAATCCCCAGTTTTTATAATCCCAAACTTTGGACATTCAAAATCATGAAATTCATGACTATATCAAGATATAAATAGAAATTAAGTAAAATGATGTTAGGAACACTTACCAAAATTCTCCAAAATTTTCCTTAAAAAATTTCCCCAAAGCTTAAAATGTTTGAAAATGGATAAAAATTGTGGGTTTCGAATTCAACACTGTTTAGCTAAAAAGTGCACTCCGAAAATGTGGAAGAGTATCCATGAACAGGGCGTATTGAAGGAAGTAAGACCTCCATGAACGTAGAGGAGGGGTCTAGCAACATAGAGAGAAAGAGAGTTCCACTGACTTGCACTCCACGAACGCGGCTCGAACCCTATGAATGCAAAGCTCTATACTACCCAAACCTCCGCAAACGCGGGTGCTTCTCCATGAATGTGGAGAAAGAATATGACTACGCCAGAAACTCTACACCAGCAATGCCTAAACCCAATCAGAATGGACCCTTGAATCTTATCCAGAAACAGAATAACACAAACCAAATATGTTTCCATACCAGAAATGGTGATCCAAACTCAACGAAATCATCATAAATTGATTTCAAGGCATCCTTGGCATATTTACCAATGCAATTTGTATAAACTAGTTTAAAACTCAAAATACCTAAACTACCATCAACAACTCCAAAAATTATGACGAGACCATTTCTAGCTTAGTTTCACCAGCCAAAACTACAAGAATTGTTGGAATTTTGATCCGAACTCCTGAACTCTGAATGTTGACCAAAGTCAATCTTGGTTTCGAAACTAAAAATACTTTAGTCCTAAAAACCTCATTTAACTCCGAATTTAGTTCTGTAACATCCTAGAGACCAATTTCAATGGTCCAAAGCTAATGGAATCGACAGATCTCTGATCTGACACCCAAAACTCACACTAGTACAAAAACTCACTTTTTCAACAACTTAAGCTTCTAAAAATGTCAAAATTTATACTTTCGGCTTTTGAAATTCAAGATTTCAGTTTCAACAATACATATAGTTCAAAATAGGCTCAAAGTAACTTACGAGATGGTAAAATGATAATTTTCACAGAAAAGCTGAAAAATAACCTACAAGGTCATTACAAATACTATTACCACAACTGTTAATTACATGATCATATTTAAAAGAATATATTTTCTCAAAGTGTTATTTTTCTTCTCATTGGGATTTAGCCCAACTTAGTGTTTTCTTATCTTTTCTCAAATTTGTCTAAAATCATAGATTTCATGCTTCACTATTCAGAAAATACTTATGCTAATATTTTTCTTGAGTTTAAAGCAAGACTTGAAAATTCATAGATTTTTGTACTAACTTTAGGGTTTAACTAGTTAAGCAATTAGAAGTGGCATCTCAACTTAAGACCTCAATATTGTAGAAAAATTTGGTAATTTTCATGCTTTACTTCAAAACATAAACAAGAACATCTACTCACAATGAAGAAATCTTGTTCTCAACTAATAACTTGATACTTGAAGATGCTTGTAGTTACATGATGGTGAGATAATGTAGTAGGATTTTTGTAAGCCATACATACTTGGAGGAATTATACTCTTGAAGAATTTTGATGAAGGTACTTGAAAGCCTTAGATTTCCTCTTGAAACTACGTTGTACATTTGGAGAATGTTTTGAGTATAATGAAGTTAAAGGTTTGTGTTTTGGGATTTAGTTAGGTTAAAAACAGACAGGTTTAGGCTTAAAGGGTGAGAAAGGAAAAAAATACCCTATCTTAAAAACACTATCCAAGTCATCTACAGGACTATCTATAGTCTATAGAAGCTTATACGGATCGTAGAATCCACTTGTAGAAACTGAGGTGGATATCAGGTTCCTGTAACTCATTCTACCAGCCCAAAAACTATGACTTGTAGAAGCTTTTACGACTTGTAATTGAGTCCGTAGAGTTTGGGACCCAAAAATGGACTTGTTGAAGTAATTCCACGAGCTGAAAGTATGCGTTGTAGTTCAAGCCATGACCCGCAAGTCAGGGACGTAGAATCACTCTACTCTGGTAGCCCATAGTAACACAACTATAACCTTTTAGTCCAAAGTCCAATTTAGGCAATCTTTGTGGCATTGGAAAAATAATTCGAAGATCTTTAATTTGATACATTACGAGACACCTAATTCTTCGTGAACTGATAGTTATGATCATTTAAATTTGTCCCTTGCATAATCTAATGGGAAAACTTAATCGATAGGAATGTTTTTGAACTCAACTAAGTACTAGAGTCTCTTATGACCCGAATCTTCATCCAAAACACTTCCCGCATATACTAATGAGCCTTAAAATGTTGGTATAAGTAAGACATCACTAGTTTAAAGCTTATGTATTTGCGATGAAAATTTTGGATTCTAAGTATAGACTTGTGAGGTGTTATAAAATCACAATCAACACTCTCACTCCTAAATGAAGAAAATAATGCCCGACTTTCACTCATCGACTTGCCCTTATTTTTGAATCGACATTTTAATTAGTTCATGAAAGATCAAAAAGGGCTTTGGGCTTTTAATGGCACTGACATATGAGGATTCGGTCAAGAATGTGAGATAGTGATCCAACTTTCTTAGTGCATGATTTATTATTACACTTTTCTCTCCCTGATTCAATGAATCAACCTTTTTCATCATAGTGATTCAACCTTTTTCATCATTGTCTAGCACCTCCTCCCTTTTATTTATAACAAAAACTATGTTTAACATTTGTATAAGAAAGCAAAGACTTATTTTTCTTTTCCATTTTCTCTTTCTCTCTCTTTTTTTCGAATCCAGAGAAGGGAGGTGTTCAAAACATTGATAAACCAATTCATAATTCTTTGGAACACTTTTTATCAACGTTACACTCAATTCTCTTTGTTTTTAGCTGCTACGCCCTCAACCTAGCCTAAAGTTGGTCTTACCAAGTAGATGTACCAAGAAGGGTATAGGTCGGTAAGAAAAGTATTTTATTTCACAAATCGGATTCAAATTTTGGTTCATGTTCCTTAAAAAGGATAGGTTAGGCTTAAATGGTGCCAAGATAGGCTCACAATCTCACAAGGACAAAGCACAAAAATTAGTCAAGAGGTCTACAAATTTTTATTCACATTCAAAGAAAGTGCCTAAGATCCTTTCTTCAACACACCAATATCAATTAATTAGACCAATCGAGAACGTTTCAAGTCTCTTCCAACACTTTTTCCAAGTCAACCTCACCACCCATGGCTTGCTAGAATAATTATCAACATTATTCAACAAACCTCACCACCCAAGACTCAAAATTTACAATAAACTAGTCACAACAAGATGCTATGAGTCCACACATTACTTATGCAACTTACAGTACCTTTTTAGATTAACCTTAGCATATCATTCATCACAAAAACAATTTGAGACATTGATATTGATTGTGATCAACACTCAAGTGCACAAGAGAACATTAAAATTTTCACACACATCTTTGAACCAACAAAACCAATAGATGAATGGTTACTCAGACTTCACTATGAATGACCATCATATACCACAATAAATAGTCGATTTATCCTTAAGAATGTCATCACTCGATCCATCATGGGGCATTTCCAATCAACACTACCAACAACGATATGATCCTAAGAAATGAATTAACAAACAGATGAAACAATGATAATAATCCAATCAAACTAGAGCAACACCATATACAAACCAAAAGCAATGCTGAAAATGGATAAATATATACAACCAAATAGGTTAGGTACTAACCACCAACCCGCAGAAAAGAACAATGGTGTCCTCAATGCTAAGTAAAACAAACATCTAACCAAAAATGGATATAAAGGAATGAGAATGAGTTTGTCCCTATCTAGCTAATTCTAAAGTGATGGAGTATCACTCTGAGTAGTGGTCTCGGGGGTAGCAGTGCCCGTGCAGGATCAACGGTGCATGCAAAGTGGAGACATGCTTATATTGTAAAGCCAAAGTAGTCTATAGTTGGGCCTCCTTCAAATCATCAAGACCCGCATATGCGTCCTTCGGTCTATGCTTTGGCTTAGCAAAATGCTCCTCATTAGTATCTGTAGGTAGAGCATCATCCCTGGCCTCAACACTTGAGACCTACATATCGCTATCAACCACTAGAGTCAGAACAACAACTGATGTAGATGAATTACTTGAATTGGGTGTTGGAATCGGTGTAGACATAGGAGGAACCTCAACACCACTCCACAACATCGAGATGTCGAACCGAAGCTCATCTACTTTTCTCTAAAGGATCATAACATCAGCCCTAAGGGCTATCACCGCATCAGAACTAGTCAATGACTTCTCCAAGTCCAAAACACAGTATGTGAGGAGATCCATCTTTAAAGAGAAATCAAATAAAAGATAGCATCGATCAGCTATCTCCATCTATAATGTAGCAATTGCAATTACAATGGCCTCCGTAATCATAATAGGTACATAAGACTAGACGAGAGGCACGAACATCAGTGGAATAGGATAGGCTACCGAACCAATGAATCATGTCCTGAGTCAAGGTGATTGAGAATCGAAAGCAGATGGAGGAACCAAAGTGGGTGGTGCAGTTGTAGAGGTGGATACCATGGTGGAAGGATTAGTTGGGGAAGAATCTTGAGCCGCAATAGATAGAGTCTTTGAAATGGGTGGTTTAGTCTCAAGTATCACTAGATCGACAATAGGTGTAGCATCAACTAGTGTTGGCCTCCTCCTAGCCCCCAAGCTCTTAGATAATATGCCTCAATCCAACAGATATCACCAGAACCAATTGGGGTAACCGAAACATCAGCGCGCTCAATAAATGGGACCTTGGATAACTCACAAAGCTGGGTGATAAGTACGGGAAATGGTAGTGACGTCTGCTGCTGCGTCTCCTTTACATGTATCTCAAATACGATAATATCAACCAAATTTAATTGCGTCACAACTCAAACCCAGGGCCTAGACATGACCGACAAATGGGGAACCCGAAGGAACCCCAAACAAGCCTCATAGCATATCATTACACATCCTTGGTCGTGGAAGCTATTAGAATGATAATAAGAGATAAACATAAATAAGGGGAATTGGTACTAAGGGTAACTTCCATATCATACACATCAGCAGTCAGTAGAGTCAAAGCTCAATGTATAAATACATAACATTTCCAATAACACCTTTACTACATAGATAAAAGTGGGGGGCCAAGACAAAGCTACCGGGCTCAATCTTATGGTCAATAATTAATTCCAAGAAAAAGTCTTAATATATAGCAGAAGATCATAAGAAACGTCCCCGGAATGGAGGACTGACCAAGAAGCTTGATGGAAGTCGTACTAGCCATATAGAAGAGGAGGATGATCAAGCGGTACACTGGTTCCTACATAGTGACATCATGTAGGCATAGAGTATGCGTTAGTACTTTTAAATGTACTAAGTATGTATGATGCAATGCAACAAGAGGTACGCATTATAGATAAAATGCATAATCATAAGCAATGAATAGCATACTAACAATATGGCATGAATGAATGATGCTAGAAGTAAAGCCATGCTTATATATATCATAATACGAGTGTAAGGAGGGACCATTATAGTGCAAGCCAAGGACTACCACCCCTTGTATAGACGCATTATATACGAACCCTATCATGAGGTTGATAGAGTACAATCCTCCCATTGAGGTTGAAAGAGTACAAACCCCCCACCAAGGTTAACAGAGTACAAACACCCCATCAAGGTTGATGGGTGCCAACCACCAACAAGGTTACCCCAGCCTACCACCCCCTAAGATAGGTGACCAAGGTACCAACCACTCAATAGTTTACCCAGGCCTACAACCCCCCGAGATAGGCTTGGTCATCCCCAACGCTATATAGATATAATACGATAAATATATATACACACTCCTTTCATCATCACAAACATACATTCCTTTTCATCATCATTCCATCATAATTTCATCATCATTTCGTCATCGTATTGTCACACCCCACACCTCACAATATTGGCACAATGCAAATGAAATATGACACGGTTTGGGCAAAATAGCTCAAATTTTCAAAAGTGCTTGAATCTCGCGTTAATGGGCTATATGTGCGTCTAGCGCCTAAGAGGGTCGAGTGTATACCTGTTTTGTGTCGAAGTGGAGAGATTATGGCCTTAAATGAAGTGAGAGAATTGAGGTGCTTGTAGGACTTAGGAATAAAGTAGGTGAGTCAGCTACTTGCTTAGCGTAAAATTGCTAGCTAAACGGAGACGAGGCGCGACGTCGAAACTGTCCAAGTTTGATTATGAATAAAGTCTGTGTTAAGGGTTTAACTTTGGCCCATGTTTTAGTATCATAAATGGGATATATGATCAGCCCAATACGTATAGTAAAAAGGTCCCAAAGACATCACAATACACTTAGCAAATTGTGCCCAAAATTAAGTAAGTGAAAGTTAGAAAGTAGGCAGCCCAAGTCCATCAAGTTGGTGCTCCAAAAAGGCCTAAGTTTGAGGGCCAAGCTGGTGGATGAGAAACTTGATATTGTGTGTTATAAGGTAGTGAAGACGTCAAGAGAAGGTCGGCCAAAAAAAACCTTTATAAAGGGCTCCAAAGCAGCTCCACAAGTAAGGTTCACTTGAGTTCAACAAAAAAAATAGTTTTGTTCTCTAAAGTTCCTCTCAACTTTTCTCAACTTTATTAAGCAGCCAAACAACTCCTTTAGGTTTCTTAAGGAGCCTATAAAACTTGAGTACAAATGTAAGTAATTATAGTTTTGTATTTAGTATAGTTTCATCATGAAAAACAATAGATAGACACTAGTTATGCTTGCTGAAATTGTTGGACAGATTCTGTGCAGAAAGTTGCTACACCTTTCCCTTTTGTTTTGGTGATTTCTCTATGGTTTTTAAGTTATATTATGAAGAGAACTCGGTGTTATTAACATGGGTTGAGTTATAAACATCACTCTAAGGTTGCTGCCCTGGTTTTGGTTTCATTTAACAGGTGTATTTATCGAGTTATTTTAAGCGTCATATTGATTAGAACTTGCAGGCTGTTGTGTGTGAAGCTATTACCTCACGTCCTTCAGGACTTCTTAAGTCATATTATAGGACTGTTTTAGGTCTGTTTATATGTGTAAATGTTGCTTGAACAGTTTTTTTAAAGTTGGATTAGGTTTGGAGTTGTCGACGTCGAAATGTAGCGAAGGAAGGTAACATTATGCTGTCCATTTTTAGATTGTGTGGAATTGTGATGTGTTGTGCTTTGTGGGCTGTTGTAAGACTGTTATGGCATTAGAATAGGCTGTACATGATGTGTACATGCTAATGTGTGTTGTAAAATATTACTAAAGGTGTAGAGGTTGAAAGAATACGTTCGGGTTTATCAACACCCGCTTGCTGCCCATGTATTGTTTTCTTATGTGATTGCGATGTCAAGGTGTATATATTGGCTGTTAATGCTAGTTTTATCATCTACTATGTTGTAGATAAGTATTTGAAGGAAGGGAAGGTTATTTTGAGATAGTAACGAGGTCATACAACGAGGTATGTAAGGTTATTTGATTTTGTATCATTTGGCATGAAACATAGATCCTTCCATGGCACATAAAGGCACTTACCAACTCCGACACAACTATTAACTGTGTCTCCATCCTTTGACATGTTCATATGATTCCATACATAATCACTTTCAAATTTGGTTACATACATGTATTCCATTATGCCAAATAAAGTTTACGAGGTATTCCATTTCATATGCATTTTATTATTTGTGTAACGTACTCTTTTTCCATTGTCACATTGTCTTGTATAATTATCTACATGTCACATGCTACATATACAGTCATACGACTCTAATATTATGGACACAAAAAGAATCATCTCAAAGGTAATTGAAAGATAAAGTATACAGTTTTGATGTGTGGTGGCCCGAGAGGGTTCATTGAGAACCTAGCATAGGGACGATCCCGATACAG
This sequence comes from Solanum clarkiae, assembly GCA_011800125.2. Lineage (NCBI taxonomy): Eukaryota > Viridiplantae > Streptophyta > Magnoliopsida > Solanales > Solanaceae > Solanum > Solanum clarkiae. Next base: position 245 of record JAABOM020007389.1, on the reverse strand, counting down.
TTTACGGGTGGTAGCCCTAGGGGGTTCATTGAGAACCTACCATAGGGATGATCCCGATATAGTTTCACCACTACTCAGTTGCATGGATTTTACAGTACAAATTTTTTACAGTAAAGGTAAAGTGATATAAAGAACATAAAGTACATGATTCCGCAGTATAACTAAGAGTGGTCCCTGATCTTCTATAGATGCATGGTTTCATTTGAGTTGCTACTTTATATATAGTATATCCTGCCTTACATACT
>JAABOM020007369.1:0-19997 GCA_011800125.2 Solanum clarkiae | reverse complement strand
AATTTTGCACCTAACATGAAATAGATTCTCCCTTTGATCAAGTTCTTCTTTGGAAAGGGCTCCCTTAATTCTTCTCACAACACGTGAAAGATTGGAATTCACCTTCAAGTCTTCATCATTATCAAGCAATGATTTTCCTTTCTCCATGAAGAAGCAAAATTTACCCTCTCATCCAAATTTTCTTCTTCATTTCCCATCCTATCTCCTCTATTCCCCACTTTATCTTCTCTGTACCAATAATCTCGGCTTCCCATGCCATGATCCCACCCTAAATCTCGAGGTTAGACTCGTTCCCTTTGTATTCCATAGGTATCCCGACCCTATGCTCCCAAAACTCATCATTATTGAGATCTCCATGTATTTCATCATAGAGAGGATTTTGGTATTGGTAGGATTGGTAGGGAATATATGGTACATTTGGTGGAGGTGATGTATCTTGTCTTGGATGGTTTGGATTGTAGTTCATTTGGAAAGTAGCATTTTGGTAGCTTCTTGTTCGACTTTGTGGAGGAAAACATAGATTATGGGCTTGTCCCTGGGTAATGGTGGTGGAATGCGTCGATGCCCTCCTCATGTCCTCATTTTTGGGTTAAACTGCTTTTCTTCGATTAACATTCTCCACCCGTACCAACATTTCTTCTAAACCTCCCATCCTCCCATTCATTTCCTCTATTTATTTGGAGAAGTAAGAAAGAGTTTCTATTATGTTCTTTGAACCTTCCCCAATTGGACTTGTATCAGACATGATACCTACCATACTCAACAAATAAGATTAGTAGCAAAATCCTCACATCACTCGTATGTAACTGTCAACGCACCTTCTATGGCGTCGTCTCAAAATTGATAGTGAACTAGCTCCATTCAATCAATCAAGGTCACCTATCCTTTGTGGTGGAGTGCATTCTTATGACTCTTGAAAGAAGGACAATTTAAACAAAGCATAGGAACATGAATAAAAGAAGAAAACTAGAAGAAAGAGGCACAAGAAATATCGGATTCAAAAAAACTAAGTAACAAAAGTAGAAGAAAGTACTTGTTGTTACCAAATTTGAAGAACCGAAGAGATGATTTAATGTTTAGAAACTAGTTAACAAGAAACTAAAGATGCTAATTAGTTGTTAAATAGTTGAGGAATGAAAGAAAAATGAGTGACAAAGAAGAAGAATTGAGTTCGGACACTTAGAAATTTTTTTGAAACCTTAAGGTGTTCATGACTTGAAAGGGGTTTGATTTGATGATTTGATGATTAAAAGTAGTTAACAAGTAGTTAAAGATATTAATTACTTGCTAAATAGTTGGAGAATCAAAGCACAAAAAATTTTTTAAAAAAAAAGATTCACGTCACTTGGATACAGAGCAGAGATTTTTTATGCCCAAAAAACCTCCCATACTTAGAAAAATTTTAGGGTTCAAAACTTTGCAGATTTTTGGTCACTAAATTTGACCCACACACGCCATGTAACGCATCTGAAATAAGCCTCTATGCTGACTCACGCTGAGGTGCTGATGTGGCACTGAGTGGTGCTAATTTTACGCTGATTTGGCGCTGAGTTGGAGCTGACATGGAAAACAATTTTTTAAAAAAATTTTTTATAATTGTTTTTAAAATAAATCTGACTTTTTTTTTCAAATTTCCACTAAGGTCCAACCAACACCTTGACCACCTTTGACATGAAAAAAAAAGGATCAAATGTACCTTTTGGTCGTCTTTTTCTTCAAGAACACTTGAATATCGTCAAGAACACCAAGAACACACATTAAATCCCAATACCTTCAAATCAACTCGGAATTGGCTCAAATTTAGGATTAGCTTCCCCTTGATGTAGAGAACAAACTTCAATGATCATTAACCTTCAATGTCTTCTCAATCAACGAACCTACTTTCAAAATTTGAAAAGTTTGAGTGCTCAAAACTCTTCAATGGCAACTTCACTTCCACAACTCCAAATGAAATTTGAGATTTAGGATCAAAAACACTAGTGAACAAGACTCTAGTGTCAAAAATAACAAATCAAATGAAATTTTTTTTGAGTTTTTTTTTTTTGGATTTTTGAATTTTTGAGTGGATCAAAATTTCAAGACCTAGATCTGTGAAAACAAATCTAAACCTGAGCTCTTGATACCAAATGATAAAGGCCAAACAAGAAAGAAAGAAAAAAGGAACAAAGACAGAAGGATATGTGGATTAAATTCAAACTATTGAAATTATGGGCAACAAGGGACTAAAACCCTCACCTCCTAATTGATTTCAACAACTCAAATACTACTCTAGAAGGAAAAATTGAAGGAAACTAAGAACCACAAATAGGAAACCTTCAATTAACCAAGCAAACAAGTCAACTAACAATTCTAAGAGTTCACCCTAATTACTCTCTAAGAAGATACTATAATTTGTGAATTCAATATTCAACATAGTCTCAGTCTTCCAAATGCTAAAATAGGACTATTTATACTAAGTAAATAAGAGAAGATATTTTTTTTATAATTTAACCCTTAATGAGTAAGGGCCTTGTTTGGTTGCCTTCTTTTCAAATCCTTGAATTCGAGTAATAGCCATTTACACACATGGCCTCTTTTCTTCCTTCTCCTCACCTTGATAGACCTTCCACACATTGTAACCATTTCTTTAGTGACCCTCAACCTCCTCCAACACTTTCTTTTTCATGAATATTGCTTGTAGGTCTTGGAGATCTTTTGCTTGACTCCTTGTGAATGGTCTTGAGAGGTATATGCCACTCATGTTGGTGCCATCTCTACTTTGCATGTGATCAAGTTAGACATGGTTGATTTTGATGTCATTTTTAGGATGGATTAGTTTCATGCTTACTATGCTTCTATTGATTGTAGAACCTGTAGGGTCAAATTCTAATTCGGAAATGACCCCGTTCTGAAGTGGGAGAGTCATGATATGGTAGTCAAGGGTAGGTTCATCTCTTACATTAAAGCTCATAAGTTGATCTCTAAGGGGTGTCTTTACCATCTTGTGAGGGTTAGGGATGTGGAGTCCAAAGTCCTTCCCATAGAGTCAATTTCGGTTGTAAATGAGTTCCTTGATGTCTTTCCAAATGACCTTCCCGGTATTCCTCCCAAAAGGAAAATAGATTTTCGGTATAGATCTCCTTCCCGATACACAACTCATTTCTATTCCCCCTTACCGTATGGCCACGGCGAAGTTAAAGGAGTTGATGGAACAATTGCGGGACTTGTTGAAGAAGGGATTTATTAGGCCTGGCCAATCACCTTGGGGTGCACCGGTATTGTTAATGAAAAAGAAGGATGGGTCCCTTAGAATGTGTATTGACTACCGACAACTTAAGAACGTCACCATCAAAAATAGGTATCCTCTTCAAGGATTGATGATTTGTTTGACCAATTGCAAGGGCCTAGCCATTTCTCTAGGACTGATCTTCGATCCGGGTATCATCAAGCGAAGGTAAGGGACTGTGATACTCCCAAGAGAGCCTTCTAGACTAGGTATGGGTATTATGAGTTTGTTGTGATGTCTTTTGGGTTGACCAATGTGCCGGTCATCTTCATGGACCTCATGAATAGGGTCTTTAAATCCTACCTTAATTCATTTGTTGTGGTATTCATTGATGATATTTTGATCTATTCTCATGGTGAAGAGGAGCGTAGGGCTCATTTGAGGGTTGTGTTACAAATATTGAGGGAACAGAAGTTGTATGCCAAGTATGAGAAGTGTGAATTTAAGTTGAGGGAGATTGCCTTCCTAGGACATATGGTGTCGAGGGATGGTATTAAGGTGGATCCTAAAAAGATAGATGTGATTAGAAATTGGCCTAGACCATTGACCCTATCGGATATTAGGAGCTTCCTTGGGCTTAGCGGGTTATTATAAGAGATTTATGAATGGGTTCTCTTCTATTACTTCTTCCATGACTAAATTGACTCAAAAGAAGGCCAAGTACATGTGGACCGATGAGTGTAAGAGGAGCTTCCAACATTGAAAGATAACCTTGTGTCCGCTCCTATTTTGTCACTATCAGAAGAGCTAGAGGGATTTGTTGTGTATTGTCAAGCTTCTAGAGTTGGTTTGGGTTATGTTCTAATGAAAAATGGTAAGGTGATAGCCTATGCTTCTAGGAAACTCAAGGTACATGAAAAGAACTACCCTACCTATGATCTTGAACTAGCCGCCATGGTATTTACATTAAAGATTTGGCATCACTACTTGTATGGGGTGCATGTTGATGTGTTCACCGACCATAAGAGCCTCCAATATGTCTTCACTCAAAAATATCTTAACTTAAGGCAAAGGAGATGGTTAGAACTTCTTAAGGACTTTGATATGATGTGCATTATAATTCGGGTAAGGCTAATGTGGTGGCAAATGCTTTGAGTTGGGTGTCTATGGATAACCTAGTTCATGTTGATGGAGGTGGCTAGGGAAGTCCATCGATTGGCTAGATTGAGACTTAGGTTTGGTGAAGTGCGTAATGATGGTGTTGTTATTGTTGATGGTTCTAAATATTCATTGGTTGAGGAGGGGAAAGCTAAGCAAGATCTTGATCCATCCTTGTTGGAATTGAAGGCCTTGGTTGGTGATAGAAAAATGGAGGTTTTCTCCCAAGTGGGAGATAGTGCACCTAGATACCAAGGTAGGTTGTGTGTGTCTTGTGTTGATCGTTTGAGAGAGAGAATTCTTGATGAGGCTCATGGTTCTTCCTATTCTATTTACCTCAATTCTACTAAAATGTATAATGATTTGAGAGACGTGTATTTGTGGGGAGGCATGAAGAAAGATATTACAAAATGTGTGTCCAGTTGCCATAGTTGTCAACAAGTCAAAGTCGAACATCAAAGGTTGGATGGACTAACACAAGATATAGAGGTTCCTACTTGGAAGTGGAAAGATATTAATATGGACTTTGTAGTTGGGTTACCAAAGACTAGGAAGGATTTTGATTCCATTTGGGTTGTGGTTGATAGAATGACGAAATTGGCTCACTTTTTACCGATTAAGACCACATATGGGGATGAAAAGTATGGTAAGTTGTACATCCACGACTTGGTGAGATTGCATGAGATTCTTTTATCCATCATATCGGATCGTGGAGCTCAATTTACTTCACATTTTTGGAAGTCTTTCCAAAGGGGTGTTGGTACAAAGGTTAAGCTTAGTACAGCCTTCCACCCTGAAATGGATAGCCAAGCCAATAGGACTATCCAAACCTTTGATGATATGCTTAAAGCTTGTGTATTGGAGCTTGAGGGTAGTTGGGATGATCATCTTCTGTTGATTGAGTTCACCTACAATAATAGCTATTATGTTAGCATCGATATGGCTCCTTTTGAGACTCTCTATGGTAGACATTGTAAATTATAGGTTGGGTGGTTTGAAGTTGGAGAAGTGGCTATGTTGGGACCAGATCTGGTTATGGAGGCTCTTGATAAGTTTAGGATGATTAGTTAGAGGTTGAAGACGACTCAAAGTCGCCAAAAGTCCTATGCCGGTGTGAGGAGAAGGGACCTTGAATTCAAAGTTGGTGATTGGGTGTATTTGAAGGTGTCACCCATGAATGTTGTGGTCCATTTTGGTAAGAAGGGCAACTTGAGCCCTAGATATGTGGGCCCTTATAGGGTGATGAGAAGGATCAATAAGGTGGCCTATGAGTTGGATTTGCCTAGAGAAATGGAATTGGTTCATCAGGTCTTTCATATTTCTATGTTAAGGAAGTGTATAGGTAATCCCAATGCTATTGTGCCTTTTGATGTTGTGGGGGTATTTAAAGACAACTTGACTTATGAAGAGGTTCCAATTTAGATTTTGGATAGGAAAGTGGAGAGATTGCGGAACAAGCATGTGGCTTCTATTAAGGTCCTTTAGAGGAATCAACAAGTTGAAAGTGCTACTTGGGAGGCCAAATCAGATATGCAAAAGCGATATCCTAGTCTTTTCCACTCTACTCAAACCTAAGATATCAATCTAAGTCCCCTATTTCAAGTCTAAGTTCATCCCATGACATATGCATACATTTACGTTTAAATTGGTAAGTTCATGATGATTTTACACTTATAATGAGATTTTTGAAATAATGTTTAAGTGCATTGTTACATCCTTATGTGGGATGAAATTGTCATGTTTTTGACTCTCATATACATTCCTTTGACATTCGGAGATGAATGTTCCCGAGGGGAAGATATTGAAATGACTCCAAAAAGTACCCAAAAATGTGCCTTGGAAGTGCCAAAATCGTAATTTTCATATATCTCAAAATTCGTTGATATCAAAAATCTGGCTTCATATTCTTGTTCAGGGAATCAAATTGAGTGAAAAATGGGTCTAACCCCGATTTAAGAGCAACCATATCAAAATTTGGAAATCGCACAGAGAGGTTTTCACGCTCCTAGCGCGACGCGCCAAGGGCGCGCCTCTGTGCATTTTTGTTGCCAGTTTTGACTTTGGTCCAAGACTTTTGAGTCTTGTTCCTAAGTGTTCCCAAATGTGAAAATAACTATACTTAGCCTTATTTTCACCCTCATATCATTCAAGACATTCCAAATACTCATTCAAACACTTAACCGATATTTCATCTCCTAGATTCAAGTCTCAAACTCATCCGGATTTCAAGGTTCTCACTCAAGCTTCAAGTCTCCATCTCCAATCTTCATCAAGTTAATCTCCAAAGCTAAGCTATGTGGGTTTCATGGGTTCCTTTCACCCATAATTCCCAAGCTTCCTTTTCTTAAAAATTGCATGATTTAAAGTTGATTTACTCATGGGTCTTAATTATTATGAAATTCACTATATACTATGTTGGGGTTTATGAAATTGTGACGGTTTCACTATTTCGGGCTATGAACCTAAGATCAATTGTGAGACTTGATGAAGGATTTTGATGTATATTGCTTGAGGGTGTTACTAAGTACCTATTGATGGTTTTACATGGGATTTTCTATCATGATAGCACTCTTGAATTGCATGATTTTACATTAGCACTAAACACTTGCCAAGTGTTTGATAAAATATCCGATTATGGTTTCTTGAAGAATTGAAGGTCAAATGCATGTCGTATGAGTTGAATGACTTTATGATGATGAAAGGAAGGTTTATATATGATGATTTATATGATGATGAAAGGAATGTATGTATATGATATTATCTCAGTAGTGTTGGGGATGACCAAGCCTCATTCGGGAGGTTGTAGGCCTGGGTAACCTTGTTGGGGGGTTTGTACCTCGATCGCCTCGCTCGGGAGGTGGCAAGCCCATGAAACCTTATTTGGGATTTGTACCTATCAACCTTGTTAGGGAATTTTTAATCCATCAACCTTGTTCGGGGGTTTGTAGTCCATCAACCTCATGAAGGGGTTTGTACCTCATACGCCTCTGGAAGGAGGTGGTAGGCCTTGTATTGCACTAAGAATGATCACTCCTTACACATGCATTATGTTCTATATAAGCATGACTTTATTTCAAGTATCATTCATACATGTCATATTTCTATATATTTATTCATTGTCTATGATATGCATTTTGATTATGGTACTTATCACATGTTACATTGCATCCTACATACTTAGTACATTCAAACGTACTAACGCATACTCTATGCCTACATGACATCACCATGTAGGAACCGGAGCACCGCTTGATCATCCTCCCCCTCCACGTGACTAGTATGATTGTCTCTCAAGCTTGTCATTGAGTCCTCCATTCCGGGGACGTTGCTTATAATCTCTTGCTATGTACTAAAACTATCTTTCTTTTGCTTATGTATTGACTAAGAGGGTGAGCCCGGTTGCTTGTTGTAGCCCCTGCTCTTATCTATGTAGTAGAGGTGTTGTTGGATATGTTATATATCTATGCTATGAGCCTTGACTCTATTGTTCTTGATGTCTATGATATGAAAGTGTTTCCCTTAGCCCCGGTTGTCCCAATTTATTATCTCTTGATGCTTGTTTTATTGCTTCCGCGACCAAAGAAGTGTAATGATGTTCTAAAAGGCTTGCTTGGGTTTCCCTTGCATCGTGTTATGTCTAGGCCCTAGGATTGGGTCATGACATAATGTCACAATAAGGATACATTCACTCCTTATTCTTTCTCATCAACTATCACTACTCCATTCTCATCAACATTTCTAGCAAGACATGGAAAGATAGGATCACTCAAAGAACTTGGAACGATGATCGTTAGCACGATTCAATCGAGAAATCTTATTTGAGAACGTTCAAAATAAAGTATAATCTCTCTTGTCTATCAAAACTCATTATGAGTTCACAGATCTGTATGTAGTGTAAAACCCAGGTCGTATCTCATTCAACATAGGGGTGGAAACACTTAGATCCACGAGGTAAGATCAAAGTTAAAGAATGAATTCATTGCTTTTCATCCTCACAACACAACATGAATGACAATCAACAAGTGGTCGGTGGGACTAGGCCATGGGCATGGCAGTCATACACCAGACGGGAGTAGAATATCATCTCAACTGAAGTGTAAAGATTATATAAGATGGAAAGTTTTGACATATTATCTTGATCAGCCCATCACAATCAAAAACTCAAGATCTACTTCAATTTCTCGCGTCATCTCCCCCTTAGATCAAGGGTCATCTCTCTAAATTTGCAAATAAATTCTCTGTACTAGGCTATAAGCCCATATCTCTACACGGTCAGGGAATCACTATCCACAAGAAAATCTTAAACTCTTCTATTATACTATAGTCGCATATATGTATGACTAGCCACTCAGACTTTCTTCAATGATATCACTCTTAGCTTCTTCTTATCTCTGTGGAACACTCTCTCTCTCTCTCTCTCTCTCTCTCTCTCTCTCTCTCTCTCTCTGCGCGCGCGTGTGTGTGTTTGCTACTCATAATAGCATGCATAACCACTTTTCACAACTCTTACAATCTAACCTCTTCTTTTTTTCCTGCTAACACTCAACTTTTGTGCTCTCTTATAATGAAAAACTCATCATTATCATGTACCCATATGCCCCAATCAACTTAGTTGCTCGGGATGACAAAGAATGCTTACATCATCCTATTCCACCTTGATGACTCAAATGTATTATCTCGATTCTTATAGAAGTCATAGCTTAAAGTTTCACACATTTTTACACAATCATGGGTACACATCTTAAGTCTTTTCTTATCTATTGCGCTATCCTCGTTTCACTACTCTTACCTAAGGGGCACTTGTACCCTGCCCATAACATCACTTTCCTTACAAATTAGCATCTTCATACACTATGGCAAGCCTCTTAGAGAAAATCTCCAACCAAGACCATCACTCTCACCATACTATCTCTTCTTAACACTACTCCTCAAAATTCAAGCTTAGGGTCCCATACTAACATGTGCATCTATTTCACACCTCTTTGACATCACACCAACTAACAACTACTAGGAAAAAATTTAGGGGACACAAGCCCACTAAAATCTCATAGCAAGCATTCAATCAACATATCCCTTCCTTACAACTCAATATAACTCACCTATTCAATGATATTTCCTTATCTGACTAAGCTCATAACTCGATAAGTCTCATGAACTCTCACTTAAAAATCATAAGCCCAATTTAGATCTATCACATTGAAAGCACTCTTTTCCCTACTCAATATCTACACTTCACCCTAAATAGTATGAATACTACAACACATCAACATAAACTTCCTTCTAGTTTGAGCACGTTCTATCACATTCTAACAATAACTTTTCCCCTATATCTCATTCATGTAAATCATAGGGTACTTACGACTCTTTCATCAAATTATGGCAACTGACTCATCACCTCATTACTTAGCGAAATGGTACATAATTCTAGCTACAAGCCTCAATCAACCATCACTCTTGCTGTATCGTCCTTTCTTTTCTATCATCATCATTCTAGCTCTAGGATGAGTCAATTCTACTCGAGTTTTATAATACCTCACATCTCACTCTTAGATGGTAACATTAAACTCTTTAGAGACATAAGTTTCTCTCTCATAGGTAATATAGGAAGCAACTTTAAATGAGGTCGGGATACATCTAGAGCTAACCCAAATGCATAATTCATATGAGTAATAGTGCACTCTTTCTAGTCAATCAACTTAGCACACTAGTTAGCTTCTCTCAAGCCTGGTGCAGTCTCTCTACCATTTTGATCACTTATTCTAGAGGATCTCATCAATAGGAGTTTGAACATTACTGTCTCTATCACCTCATGGACGAGGCATAGTTTAGAGCAACATACGAATCATCGTAGATTTCTTAGGAAATAGCTCCATCACACGATTTAGAATTTAAAGGAAGGGAAACTTTTCCAAGATGCAAATAGTCCCTTATTTATAAAGTGGGGCCCTTTCACAACCATAAATAAGATCCTACAAACACGACTTCATTGACACCCCAGGACACTTGAACTCTTTCTTTGATATCAAGTTTGTCACGCCCTAGGAGAGTACACTAGACGTAACCGACACTCAGAGACTACTGGTAGTTCCCAAGAAAACCACTTGGCCTCATCACATTCATTCAATCAATAAACTCTAGACAGTCAGTGAAATACTAAGGGAAGTAATGGGCATATCTCATGTAGTCTCAAAATAATATTATCTCGAAAGGCTAGTAGAAAAGAATTAGCTCAACATGTCTTACATCAACGTTCGTCTCTAGTATATGAAGCCTCTATCACTATTAAGTGGTGCCAATTACAAAACCCAAGGCTACCTCAAATCAAATTAATACTAATCAAGTCTAACTCCATAAGCAAGATGAATTAAAGATAATGAATCCTTCGAAGTAGGGGAGGCTCACCAATCAGCTGAACATCCAAGATCTTCAATGATATGTCTGTTGATGATCTCCAATCCTTGTATCTACATCATAAAATGATGCAGCACCTAGTGGTGTTAGTATGTAGAATGTACGGTATGTAAAATAGCTTAATGAAACCAAAATAGGTAGAATAATATAGAAACAACAATCAACTCAAAATAATAATAATCAACATGTCAAGTGTCTATCTAAAGCAAGAATAAATAGTAAACAAATGACCCATGTCACCCATCAAACCTCATCAATCAAATCAGACTCATCTCGGAGGGACTTATCTCAACTCATCTTATCTCATCTCGACTCAGAGTACTCAGTTTGAGAACTTTTTGGAAGTTTCTCTTATCCGACAACAATCACTTATGAACCAGTGATTATACAACAATCATATTGATGTTGCCACGGTCGTTCATACTTGCCAGGTAGGGAACAAATTGAATCCACTAGGGACCACCAACCAATCAAACAAGTCCTCTATTATTTCAGGGACTCTATCAAGAGGGAACCATAATGTAATTTGATGGTTCAAATCCTCACCTATGTTTGGACACGTAGTTTGATGAGTGGAGTTGAATTAACTCTTACTCTTTTGGTGTTCAATACTACTCCCATGACTCAAATGCTTATAAAATAATCCATCTAGTCAAATCATCTCAATCAGGTCATCTCAATTCAGCCTCATGGGGGCATTCATCATTCAATCAGTCTCATAGGGACTCTCATCATTTCATTGATCCACATCTCAATCAATAGCTCAAGTCTTAGAAAAATAATTAGGGAACAATCGAATAGACAATTCATTAGAGTTCATTCGGAAAGAGTCATGGACCATCAAACACTATCAATCTATCATCATTCTCACATTCACAATCATAATCTCTATTAACATTCTCAATCAAGGCTCTAGACTCAATCCCTATCTTCTTTCATGCCTGCTTTCAAAATTATCATGGAGAGTTATGCAATATCTCATGAAAAATATCTAATTCAAGAAAGATAAGTTTATAATGATCATATGTACCACTTCTTTCACGCTCCAAGTCCCGTTAAGGCGGACTGGCACCCGTTGCCGATAAGGCCCGGGAGAACCAACCTGTATCTATGCTCTTTCTATATGTATTATAAGGGAATTCTACATTTGACATTCCTTTAAAAAAAGTAAACAGTGATAACAAGCCAAAAGGAAGTGCATACGACTAGGTCGTTGGGGCCATGGTGTCTAAAGTATAAGGCATGACCACACTTTAATTTACATGGTCTACAAAGCCTCTAGATAAGGAAAAGTAACTGATAAGGGTCGGGACAAGCCTTGCCTCGACTAATTGTACAATACAAACATATAAACTCTAGACATGCAAAGCTCCGAAGCAACCTGGAGCTTGGTGTCAGTAGTTGGATGTCTTGTACTCCTACTGGGGAGGTCTACTAGCACCTGTACCAGCAGCATGAAATGCAGGTCCCTCGTAAGGGATGTCAGTATAGGATAATATACTGAATATATAAGGCAATATATACTGTAGATGAAGTAACAACTCAAATGAAACTATGCACTGGTGTAGGATAAGAGACCACCTTTAGTTATACTTTGGAATCATGTACTTTATGTTCTTTATATCACTTTACTTTTACTGTATAATCTGTGCACAGCTGTAATACAAATGACCAACTGATCAGTGGTAAATTGTATTGGGATCGTCCCTGGCTAGGTGATTCTTCCACCCCTTGAGCTACCACCCATCAATAAACAATTTACTTTATTGATCATCAACATATGAAAATACATGTAAATAATATAATTTTCAAGAAAATCTTCAAGAAACATTCAAGAATCATGTATGTAGACTCATTGGACTTTCAACTCTTCTATGACCATCTATGAGGCACATGAGAGAATAATCTCATGCTTTTAGTTTAGCCTTACATACCTGAAAAGTTGATATTACCATCAAAATTTGATGAATACTAGCTTTCTTGGAGAAAATCCTCGGTCTCAGTAGTTCTTTTAGAGTGGAAGAAATTGGAAAGACATTGTTTGAAGGGCTTCTCTTTGTTTCTTGAATTCTTAACTTAGAATATTTAGATTTCTTGATGAACAACCCTAATTATTTAAAAAGAAGAATCAAGAAATCCTTTCTTGAAATTCTTGAATTCATTCTCTTGAAACCCTAGGTTATGATTTAAGATTCTATTAGACACTCATGAATAGATGAAGAAATTTGGGTTGGATAAATTAAAATTTATGAGAATAACTTACCTTGAGTATAAATCTTGAAAGCTAATCCTAACTTGATAATTCTTGAGTGTTTATGTTTAGGAGTGAAAGAGAGGGTTTTTAATTGTTAAAATAGAAGTTTTATACATTTTGGGACCTTAATTAAACCCCCAAAGGTTTTAGGATGAAAGTATCCTCAAAATAACAAGGAAAAACTTCATTTAGCTTATCCAAAAAGGGTCCACATCAGGTCCGCAACGCGAAGTTATCGCGGATCTTCGGATAGCTCTGTAGGTCTTTAGTAAAATGGTCATAACTTTCTACTCTGAACTCTGATTAAGGGGAAGTTAGATGCGTTGGAAAGCTAATTCAAATATTTTAGATTTAATATATTATGGGTTACCTAAATCATTATACTTTAGGAGATATGGTCATTTTAAGTTGACCCTCCTATCAACTCATACTAAAACTTAATTGGTAGAAATTCTTTGGACTTGGCTTGATGTAAAAGATTCCTTATTTTTGTTTATTCAACTTAGGAGGCATTGGGAAAGGTCTGAAATAACCCTCATGAAATAAAAGAAAATTCACCTTGGAATTTACACAGGTTCGTGACGCGCTCCGAGCGCGGGTCAGTGTATTTTTTTCCAAAAATTCTCCGAACGAGTTTTCCAATTCCCATCAAAAATTTTAAGAAAAACACAAGGCATTCCACATTTCAGGTGTGTTGCACCTTGGGCACACAAAGACATTATTTTTCGATTTGGATAAAAAAAATATTTTTTGATCCGATGGCTCTAAAATTCGAACGAGACCATTTTTTCACTCAATTTTCCATGTTGATTGTATATCCGATCTCGAATTACAGAGCATGAAAAGATGTATTACGTGCATGTCTCTATTCTAGGGGTATTTTGGTAATTTCATCAAGCGTTACATAGATACACAAAATCATTTATAGATAGTGGGAGGTGATTTTAATGTTATCCTAAATGAGGAGGAGAAATTGGATGGTCTTGACTTTACCCAATCGGAAGCTATTGATTTTGCACAATGTATTAACAATCGTGCACTTTCTGAACTAAAATTCACTGGAAGTAAATACACGTGGTGGAATAGACGTATTAATAATGCTTGTGTTTTCAAAAGACTAGATAGAGTTCTGGCTTATCCATTTTTTTGAGACTGGTTTCCAACATCAGAAGTGCAACACCTAGTAAGAGAGGGCTCTAATCATGTGTCTGTACATGATGTTTGTAGGTTAGAAGTGGATAGTTTTTTAAAACCCTTCAGATTTTTTAATTTCTGGTGTAAACATAAGGGTTTTCTAGAAGTGGTCAAACAGAATTGACAGGTGGATTTCTGTGTGGACCCATTCCTTGTGTTTCATGCCAAGTTGAAAAGGGTGAAGATGTCACTGGCTGGGTGGAGTAAAAAGGAATTTGACAATATTTTATATAGAGGCCACTCTTGAGGACATTGTTAGAGTCAAGGAGGAACAACTTGAGTTGGACCCGACTCCGGAAAACAGAGAAAAGTTGAGCAAAGTGGAAACAAATCTTAGAAGGAACCTAAAGCTAGAGGAGGAGTATTGGAAACAAAAATCTGGGATATCTTGATTTTCACAAGGGAATAGATTTATAACATTCTTCCACTCCTTTGTCCAAGGTAGAAGAAGGAAGCTACAACTAAATGAAATAATTTTAGAGAATGGGAGAGTGGTCAATACGAATAACTCCATTGGGGAAGAGGTTGTGAATTTCTTCAGGAGTCAGTTTCATGAGGACAATATGAACCAAGATTACTCAATGCTGGAATGTATTCCGAAATTGATTACTGATGAGGATAATTCTATGTTCACTATTTTGCCTACACAGGAGAAGTACAAAGGATGGTTTTTGCATTAAATGGAGACAGTGCAGCTGGTCCAAATCGCTTCTCGGGATTATTTTTTTAGAAGTGTTGGGAGATTGTGGGGGAAGATTTGACTATGGTGGTAAAGTCATTTTTCTGTGGTCATGAACTGCCCAAATTTGTGACTCACACGAATCTGATTTTACCACCTAAAAAAGGATTGCCTAAAAACATTTCTGATTTCAGACCAATATGCTTTAGTTGCTTTGTGAATAAGGTGATATCTAGGGTCTTACATGAAAGAATGTTCACCATGCTGCCAAAAATAATATCTCCCAATCAAGCTGGTTTTGTAAAAAGAAGAAGCATTATTGAAATTGTGTTGTTAGCCCAATAAATAATCAAGGGCATCAATAAGTGGAAGAAGCATGCAAATGTGGTAGCTAAGTTTGGCATAGCCAAGGCTTATGATAGGGTCTCCTGGATTTTTTTGACTAAGGTACTGAGGAATTTTGCGTTCTCAGAGGTGCTAATAGATATGGTATGGAGATTGCTATCTAATAATTGGTACTCTGCGCTAATTAATGGTCAGACAGATGGACTCTTTAGGTCATCAAGGGGTTTGAAACAAGGAGATCCTCTATCTCCAACTTTGTTCATCATTGCAGCGGAGGTATTATCCAGGGGTCTAAATAATCTGTATAATGATAGTGATTTTATTGGATATGAGATGCCTAAATGGAGCCCTCAGATAAATCACGTGTCATATGCAGATGATACCATTTTACTCTGCTTAGGAGATAAAAGATTTATCATCAAAATGATGCCAGTACTGAGGAGCTATGAACATGTCTCTGGACAACTTATCAATAAGATCAACAGCTTGTTCTATTTACATGACAATGCTTATTTAATCTTTACTACAAGGTTAAGGAAGTTGGCATTAGGCAAGGTGAATTCCCAATCACTTATTTGGGCTATCATGTTTACTATAGTAGGAAAAGGAATACCTATTTTGAAGACAACATCAGAAAAATATCTAGAAGGATCTTGGCCTGGCAGAACAGATTCCTAACTTTTGGCGGCAAAATGGTTCTCATTAAGCATGTGCTATAATCTATGCCTATTTACTTGCTATCAGCAATGTATCCCCCCAAAGGAGTGATCAAGAAGATGCATCAGATATGTTCTAAGTTCCTTTGGGGCAGCACTGGTGTAGACAGGAGAAAGCACTAGGTATCTTGGGATGCATTATGCTATCCAGTTGAGGAAGAAGGATTAAGATTTAGATCTCTTATGGACATCAATAGAGCAGTAATGGCAAAGCTATGGTGGAACTTTAGAACTTCTATTGGAATCCTATGGGGTATCTATATGGGAAACAAGTATTATAAAAAGTTACACCCTATGTTTACTAGTTGTAGGGGAGCATCTCATATATGGAAGGGCATGGTCCAAATTAGAGATGAATTGGAGCATCCTATATAGTGGCAAATTAAGGCAGCAAATTCAAGTTTTTGGTATGATAACAGGATTAGATTAGGGGCATTATATTACTTTGAAGGTGAAAATGCACAGGAAGATGGTTTTGAAGTGGGTGATTTCATTAACAATGATGCATGGAGAATATTAAAGTCAGAGGAATATCTATTTGCTGAGGTGGTGGAGTTAGTGAGAGATGAATAGAAACTAGAAACAGGTGACACAAATGACAAAGCCTAGTGGACAATGAATTCTAGCAGAAAATCTATAGTCAGATCTGCATATAATTTGCTCAGAAAAAAAATCCAATGTGCCCTGGTGTAGGATGGTGTGGAGGAACCATCTCCCTTATAAAATTGCCTTCTTTCTGTGGAGAGTATTGAGGGGTGCCTACAGCTGATATTTTAAAGAGTATGGGGATATTTGTGATATCTAAGTGCTGGTGTTGTGCAGCTGGCAAGAATGAAACTCTAGACCATCTTTTTCTAACCTCCCCCATAGCTTTAAAGTTATGAGGGTATTTTGTTAATTGTGCAAGTTTCAAGGTGCTGGGTTAACTGTTGTTCCCTTTAATACACCAATGGTGGAATTTTGTGGAGGGGTTGAGAGAGAAGAAAATCCTCAGATCAATCCCTGTCATCATCATGTGGAAAATCTGGAAGCACATTATTGCATTAGACATGGCAAGCCATCTCAATCAGATACACTTATTCAGAATTGTAGCAGGACCCTACAGATGTTGATGAAAGTAAACTTCCCTCAATGGACATACATGCCTATGTTCTGGAGGGACTGTTTTGAGTTGCTACAGACACAAAGGCCAGCATTGCATTGCCAGAAGGTGCAATGGAAGGCTCCATATACTGGTTGGTTTAAGTGCAATACAAATGGGGCAAGCAAAGGCAATCCTGGGCTTAGTTCTTATGGACTTTGCATTAGAGATCACCATGGAGATTTCATATATGCAGAATTAGTTGTAATAGGGGTATGCATAAACACCTTTGCAGAAGCCACAACTATATTGAAAGGTCTAACTTATTGTATTTCTAGAGGAATGGAGAATATCTATATAGAAACAGACTCACTGGTCCTAGAGAAGGTGCTGAGGAAGGAATGGAAGATTCCCCAAATAATAGTGGATCTAGTGGAGTCAATTCAACAAAATAATAGGTTTGCTAGCTTTCACATCCAACATGTATACAGAAAAGCTAATAGTCTAGCGGATTTCCTAGCAAACCTAGCTATCACTACAGGAGCACAATAATTCAGATCCTTTTCAGAGCTACCAAGCATAGGAAGAAGACTGTTAAATGCAGACAAAAGCCAGATCCCATTTTTAAGGATTACAGCAAAGACTACAATTTTGCAACATGCTAAGGAAGATCAGTATTCATCAACATAACAGGATACAGACACATAAAATAGTAACAGGATTTACAGAGCCTGAGTTATATATGTACAGAGGCAATCTAGTAATGAGCACTGAATCAATGAGTTATCATAATTTTCTAATCAACCCCTATATGGGTTGGTTTGTGAGATATGAGAGAGGCCGGAAGCATATCAATTGGTCGCAGCTAATATCATGGATTATAGCAGGTGGGAGCAAAAGGTTGTGCAAAGAACTTGCATCCGTCAAAAATGGGTTTTAGGATCCACAAAATGTGATAAGTAGTCAAGACTTGAACAACCTTCACCGACTTACTGATAAGGTAATGTCCCTAAATAAAAGAGACAAGATGGTCAGTAAACACAATGGGTTGATCTCAAAAGAGAGGCAAAATACCTAGAAATCGCAGACAACTAGGTTAGTGCTGATAACAACGGACAAGAGCACTGACAACTTGGTGGTCACACCACCAATCCCTGTATTAGATTTCAATGGTCAAGGCAGAAATGGAGATATTGAAGTCTGACCTCAAAAGGAAAGAACACTTACAGGGTCAACTTAAAGGAGATCTAGATTCGATACTCATATCGGGTACGGGGATTCCATGGAGGACTATCACAGGATGCACTGGTAGAGAGGCAACATCAGAGGCAGGGAAAAAGCGAAGGCAAAGCAGATCGAGGAACAGGAAACTCACAAGAACAAGAGGCATCCAAAAAGGATCAATATGACCACACGAATAAGCTTTTCAAGAGGAATCGACAACATTTGGAAACTTACTGGGCAAGACTTAGGAAATCTAAGGGACAATCTAGAACACCCTATTATTTAGGTCTCTTGCATCAATCCGGATGGGTTTGGCTTGCCTTGGGCCGGACCATCTCAAGTATGTTTTTTAATTAATCAATAAAACGGGCCTAGCCCAAATTTAATTTCTTTTTTAAAGAAAAAGGGCCAAACAAATCTCTAGGCCCTTAAACTTAGCCTCAAATATCATTCTGGCACTCCAACTCAACTTCATTCCATTTTAACCCTTCGATTCTATTTTTTATATTTTATTTTGATACTTCTATCCAAGGAATCAAAAAAATGGAGAAGAGTGTACTTTACATGCCAAGACATGGTATAAAAGACAATTAAAAATATATACACAACCCTCTAACTTGATCTTATTTTTTATTTTGACATTTTATCTTGCCTTTGTTCAATTTTAACCTTTCAACTTTATTTTTATGTATAGCATTTAAACACAATTACTAATTTTATAATTCTTTTATTTTTATATTTGTTCTTTATTTTTTTTATTTTAATATTGATGTTTGTCCGTTAGTTTTCAAAAAAGAATCTTAAAGAATTAGCAGACAACTTTTTTTAAAAAAATATATCTTTTTAGAGTTTCTCTATAATTTTTTAAAAAAAAAATAACCAAGGAAAATGTGTTGGTTTCTTTTTTAACTAATTAAATAATTTAAGATATATTTTTTTCCTAACTCAAATACTAGTTTATGTTTTTTGTATCCACAAAGTTTTGTGAGTTAAATCTACAAAAGCTTGAACATGAGAAAAATAAAATATATGATGTTATTTAATTTAATTGATTATTTAAAAGAGAAAACCGATGTACTTCCCTTGATATTTTTAAAAAAAGAAATATAGAGAAACTCTAAAAAAAAAATTATTTTTTAAAAAAGAGTTGTCTGCTAATTGACTCTTTTCACTTCAAAAAAACGATATATTTTACCGTTATTCTGAATACTCTCTCTCATATGCTCCAATCCACTTCCATTTCCCGCGACAGTGAGCTTTTCCGGCGAGGGTTCGCGGCTCCTGTCGGAAATCACTGTTTTGAGTACCGGCGAACCCTTGCCGGATCGGAGATATTGCTTCTCCTTCTGTACAGCTTAGCTGTCGGTGATTGTAGTTGGTTTCCCGGCGCCTCTGTGTCGGTCCCGGTGACGTGAGCTGCGACGAAGCCGTACCGATTTTACCAAGAGCCGGCGAGCCTCTCTCAACAACCTACGACCTACGACGCCGGCGAAGGCACCAACGAGCTGCCTCTTCGGAGATATCTGCTTAGTCCGGGGACACTGGGTTGCCAGATTTTCTCCGTCGCCTGGGGTCTGTCCGCCGGCGAGACTGACATGTTGGATTCAACGTACCTCTCCCTAAATCAAGCTATCCGACCAGAATTGCCAAAGCATTGGTGCACTCTAACTCTTGATTGATTTGTTTCTTTGTCAGTATCATTTCACTTTTGATTCTATTATTTGTGCAGT
>JAABOM020007359.1:0-20000 GCA_011800125.2 Solanum clarkiae | reverse complement strand
TGTGCTTATTGCACTAAAAGATCTACAGTTATAGCCCAAAACTTCATCTTTGGAAAAGCCTATAAAAGGGGGAAGAACAGAATCATTCCAGTTAATAACTATCGGTCAAACAAGGATAAAAACTACATATTTTTCTACCTGTTAATTTTAGAAAGTTATCATTTGGAAAGACAATTGGCATGTCTGGTAAGTTGGTATTGGTTCTACAAGTTACAGAAAGACAATACTAGAAGTGTCAAAAAACATCTAAAACCAAATCATATCAATTGTAAAAATGAAAAAGTGAAGAATTACCAAAAAGAACTCACAATACAAAAAGCTTTGTTTGATTCTACCAAGGATATATTTAAGGATGTTCCGAGCAGACCCGTCCCATGTTGAGAGCATCTCTTCCCACAGACTAGTCTGCCTGTTGATTCACTATCATCTGCCAGTACAGTCAGTATGTTTTTTACAACAGCAGCAACTTTTCTTTTCTCAAGATCACTTGTATCACAGGGTCCCTCTATATCTACCCCTACAACAGACAAGTCTTGTGGAAAACATTAATTATTTGCACAAGAAGCAACTAGACTAGGATGAATATACATAAGGATAGATGAAAAAGAAGCTAGGTATCGTCCTCGCTCACAACACTCTTGTTGCACTCCTTTGTTTCAGCCATCCTATTCAAATCCTACACGTTACATCTTCATTTATCATGCTATTCTCCTGAAAGAGTTGTTGGGCAATATCCCATGTTCCAGTGGCCCATTCTCTTTTGGTTTCCAATCCTTATTAGAGAAGGATTGAAATTCAAATCCTATTTGAAAAAGGATTGGAATTGTCCTATTTGGAGTTGGTTTTGGCTTAAGGAAATGAACAACTCATTATCTGTAAATAGGAAAACTTTTGAGAGAATTATGCATTGCTCACTATTATTCATCTTTGAGAGATATTAGAACATAAGAGAGGTCTTTGAGAGAGCTTTCAACAAGAGAGAATAGAGAAGAAAAGGGTGTTCTCCGCAACAGTTTTTTCTCTTTGACTAGCGGCCTTAAAATTGCGTTTCCTGATTCGTTAACCATTCGATCAGACTGAAATTTTTCATGAGTGTTCCTAACATCTTAGTCTTTGATTTGAACAGTGGAGATCGGATTTGGAGGTCAATAACATCTTATTTTGGGTCCCGAACTGTAACTCTGATTTGAGTGTTTTTTTTCCTTCTTTTTGTTGGTGTAGCTATTGCTTCTCCTTCCTTGGCAATTGTTGTCTAGCTATTAAGGAGAATATTTGTAACCCTCTTATCGTTATAGTCGAGCAATTTGGATCTCGACAATCCCATGGTTGTTACCTTCGTTTTGAAGGGTTTTTCCACATTAAATTTGGTTTTCTTTATTTTCTCTTCTTTTGGGTTTTGCATCCTTCCGTCGTAACAAGTGGTTTGGTTTTATAATCAAGAATTCTATGATGGAGGGAAATATGAGTAAGATGGTATGTTTAAACGGGAGTAATTACAACATATGAAAAAGCAAGATGAAATATCTACTATTCATAAAGAAGATGCATCTTCCCATTTTTGCTACTCATAAACCTAAGGACGTGACCAATGCGAATTGAGATTTAGAGCACTAACAAGTATGTGGATATATAAGATAGTGGTTTGAGGACAATGTTCACAATCACATTGTGAATGATACACATGTTAGAACCTTATAGGAAAAGTTAGAGACGCTTTACGCTTCAAAGACGAGCAATAACAAGTTGCCTGCTAAAGAAATTGATAACCTTTAAATACAAGGAGGATAGTCCTATTCTTGATCACATAAATGATTTTCAAGGTGTTCTTGATCAGCTGTCAGGAATTAGTGTCCACTTTGACGATGAAATACAAGGACTTCGGCTTCTTAATACTCTACCAGATTCTTGGGAAACTCTTCGAGTTTCTTTAACAAATTCTGCTCCCGGTGGTAAGGTGACTATGGAATATACAAAAAATGGTGTGTTGAATGAAGATCTCGAGGCACATCCTCACAGTCAGACGTTCTCTACATAGAAGACTGAGCGAGAGGTAAAACAAGAGGTTCGGGAGGTAGAGTAAAAATAGAAGCAAGTCAAGATCCAAGTATCAAAATCATGTGTGTCATCATTGTGGAAAGAAAGGACATATTAAAAGGTTTTGCTACAAGTTAAAGCAAGACCTTGGAGAAGGGAAAAAGGAAGAAAATAACGGAGACCAATGTTATTGTTGTAATCCAAGATGACCTTCTCTTTGCTTGTGATAAAAGCATCATCAATTTTGTATATCAAGATACAAGTTGGTAGCAGATTCTTGAGCTACTTCACATGTCACACCAAGAAGAGACTTCTTTTCATCTTATATTACTACTAATTCTGGCGTGTTAAAGATGGGTAATGCTGGCAAGATCAAGGTATTTGATGTTTGCACAATTTGTTTGAAGACCAATATTGGTACAATGTTAGTCCTTTAGAATTTCAAGCATGCTCCAGATATTCCTATGAATTTGATATCTGTAGGACAACTATATGATGATGGCTATCAAAATGACTTGTTCAATGGCCAATGGAAACTCACCGAAGGCTCACTGATTGTAGCTCGAGGAAGAAAATATTCAAATTTATATGTGACACACGGATCCATCCTTGCTGACTCTATAAATTTGATAGAAAGTGAGTCTTTCTATGAATAAGAACCTTATTAAAATTTATATGTGATACACCGCATTGATTAGAGTCTTATTCATGATTGTGAAGTGCACCACAACAATGAATAAGACGCTATGAGGCATTTTAGGAAAGGTTTCACTTCTTCATGATATATGTCATGCTCTATATGTAAAGATAAGGCTTCCTCCCCTGAAGAATTCTCATGCCACTACCTAGAGGAAGACCCGTACACCCAAGGAGCAACCGGCTCAACCCATTCCTCAAGCTCCTCACGATAGAGGGGCTACCCAAGATGAGTTCCAGAATGCCATCATTTTGTTGGCAGTTCCAGAATGCCATCATTTTGTTGGCCCATGTTATGACCAATAAATTGGACCAAGGGGTCCAAGCTCCTCATGCTCCTACTCCGACCTCAAGAGTGAGAGACTTCACAAGGATGAATCCTCTGGAGTTTCATGGGTCTAAAGTAGAGGAAGATCCCTAAGAGTTTATCGATGAGGTATATAAGATTCTAGCTATCACGAGGGTGAATTTAGAGGAGAAGGTGAAACTAGTGGCCTATCAACTAAAAGGCGTGGCTCAAATTTGGTTTGTTCACTGGAAGTTGGAGAGGGAAAACCATAATGCTATTCCTTGGGAGGAGTTCAAGGTCATCTTCCTCACCAGTTCTTCCCTATCGAGTTGAGATAGGCTAAAATGGTGGCATTCATGAATCTCAAGCAAGGTTCCATGAGTGTGAGGGAGTATGCCCCCAAATTCAACAATCTTTCTAAGTATGCTCCCAATTTGGTTGCCGATCCAAGGTCAAGGATTTTGTGTCGGGGGTGTCCAACTTGGTGAATAAAGAATGCCGCACCACTATGCTTGTAGGTGATATGGATTTTTCTCATCTCATGACATATGCCAAACAACTTGAGGGAAGAAGCTTAGGAAGAGCAGAAGTAGGGAATCCAAGAGCGCTCGGTTTGATGGTGGTTTCCAATGGGCCAAGAGCATTGATTCCAACAAGGCCACAAGTTCCAAGGCTAAGAGTCCTCTAATCCTCCAAACTAGATATTTGCTAGTGATGGGGTGCCTAACCCAAGGTTTTAAGGTGAAAATGGTGGGATGACCAATCCTAAGTGCCAAAGGTAAGGGAGAAACCATGGTGGTCCATGCTTGAGGGACTCTAATACTTGCTACGATTGTGGCAAGGTGGGTCACAGGATTGTGGATTTCCCCAATGCTCAAAACAAGTATAAAGATGGTCATCTTCAAGGCCAAGGTGCTAACGTGGGTCAAAGGTCAAAGGGAGGCCAACAAGGGGGTGCTCTAAGGTAAAATCGGTTCTATGCTCTCCAAGGAAGGCAAAAAGTGGATGACGTGCCCGATGTTGTTACCAGTATGTTAAAGATTTTTTATTATGATGTGTATGCTTTGATATATCCGTGTGCCACTCTTTCTTTCATTACTCCTATTGTTGCTAATAAGCTTCATGTGTGTCCCAAATTGTTGTCTGAACCTTATGAAGTGTCTACCACTGTTGGTGAATCTATTTTGCTAATAGAGTCTATAGAAATTGTCCCGTGTATATATTGCATAAAGTCTTGCCTTATGATTTTGTTTAACTTGACATAGTGGATTTTGATATTATTCTTGGGATGGATTGGTAACATACATATCATGCTTCCATTGATTGTCGAACTCGTAAGGTTAGGTTCCAATTCTCTAATGAGCCCGTCCTTAAGTGCGAAAGTCATAATATGGTGGTTAAGGGTAGATTCATTTCTTGTCTTAAGGCCCGAAAATTGATTTCTAAGGGTTGCATTTACCATCTTGTAAGGGTTAGGGATGTTGAGTCTAAAGTCCTTCCTATTGAGTCGGTTCCAATGGTCAATGAGTTTTTTCATATCTTTCCTGATGAGCTTCTCGATTTTCCTCCCAAAAGGGAAATAGACTTCGGTATAAACCTCCTCCTCTATACACAACCTATTTCCATTCCCCTTTACCGTATGGCCCCGTAGAGTTGAAGGATCAATTAAGGGATTTATTGGAGAAGGGTTTTATAAGGCCTAGCAAGTCATCTTTAGGTGCACTGGTGTTGTTTTTAAGGAAGAAGGATGGTTCACTTAGAATGTGCATCAACTGCCGACAACTCAATAGAGTCACTATAAACAAAAAGTATCCCTGCCAAGGATAGATGATCTATTTGATCAATTGCAAGGGGCTAGTCACTTTTCTAAGATTGATCTTCGGTCTGGATACCACCAAGTTTAGGGTAAGGGAGTGTGATATTCCCAAGACGGCTTTTCGGACTAGGTATGGGAACTTTGAATT
This sequence comes from Solanum clarkiae, assembly GCA_011800125.2. Classification (NCBI taxonomy): domain Eukaryota; kingdom Viridiplantae; phylum Streptophyta; class Magnoliopsida; order Solanales; family Solanaceae; genus Solanum; species Solanum clarkiae. The sequence goes on along the minus strand of JAABOM020007359.1, from coordinate 15,017 downwards.
TGTGGTAATGTCTTTTGGCTTGACTAATGCACCAACAATATTTATGGATCTCATGAATAGGGTCTTCAAATCTTCCCTTGATATGTTTGTGGTGGTTTTTATTGATGATATATTGATTTATTCTCGGAGTGAAGAAGAGCATGTGAACCATTTAAGAGTGGTGTTGCAAAATTTTGAGGAATGAGAGGTTATTTGCCAAATATGTTAAATGTAAATTTTGGTTGAAAGATGTTGCATTCCTAGGGCGTGTGGTGTAGGGATAAAGGTGTACCCCAAGAAGACGGAGGTGATAAGGAATTGGCCGAGGCCCTTGACTCTGACATATATTAGGAGTTTCTTGGGTTTAGCGAGGTACTAGCAGAGATTTATAAATGGTTTCTCTTCACTTTCTTCCCCTATGACAAAATTGACACAAAAGAAGGCAAAATTTGCTTTGACTAATGTGAAAAGAAATTTCAAACTTTGAAAGACAATCTTATCTCTACTTCTATTCTGGCCTTATCGGAAGGTTTAGAAGGGTTTGTGGTTTATTGTAATGCCTCAAGGATTGGTTTGGGGTGTGTATTGATGCAAAATGGCAAAGTTATAGCATATGCCTCTAGGCAACTAAAGTTGCATGAGCGAAATTATCCCACCCATGATCTTGAATTAGCGGCCGTGGTGTTTGCTTTAAAAATACGGCGTCATTATTTGTATGGGGTTCATGTAGATGTATTTACCGATCACAAAAGTCTCTAATATGTGTTCACTCTAAAAGATCTTAACTTGAGACAAAGAAGGTGGTTAGAGCTTCTTAAAGATTATGACATGAGTGTACACTATCATCCCCACAAGGTTAATGTTGTGGCCGATGGTCTAAGTAGAGTGTCCATGGGAAGTCTAGCTCATATTGATTATGGTTACATGGTGGGCGGCTAGAGAAGTATCGGTTGGCCAAGTTGGGAGTGAGGTTGGATGAAGTTGAAAATGGGGGTGTGGTGGTTATTGATGGTTCCATATCTTCTTTTATTTAAGAGGTCAAGTCTAAGCAAGACCTTGATCCCGCCTTGATAGAATTGAAAGCTTTGGTAAAGGGTGGCAAAGTGGAGGTTTTCTCCCAAGGGGGAGATAGTGTCCGTAGGTACCAAGGTAGGCTATTTGTACCTAATATTGATAACTTGAGGTAGTCGATTTTGAAAGAGGCTCATAATTCATCCTATTCTATTTACCTCGGTTCCACAAAAATGTATAGAGACTTGAGGGAGATTTATTGGTGGGGTGGTATGAAGAGGGATATTGCAAAGTTTGTATTCGGTTGTCACAATTGCCAAAGAGTTAAAGACGAACATCAGAGACCGGGTGGCCTAGCCTAAGACATAGAAATTCCTACTTGGAAGTAGGAAGAGATCAACATAGATTTTGTTATTGGTTTGTCAAGGAGTAGAAAACACTTTGATTCTATTTGGTTATCGTTGATAGGATGATAAAGTCGGCTCACTTTCTACCTATTAAAACAACTAATAGTGCAGAGGATTATGACAAATATACTTATGAGTTCGTTAAGTTGCATGGGGTGCCGTTGTCTATTATATCGGATCGTGGTGCTCAATTCACTTCTCATTTTTGGAGATCCTTCTAAAAGGGTCTTGGTACCAAGGTCAAGCTTATCACGGATTTTCATCCTCAAACGGATGGTCAAGTCGAAAGGACTATCCAAACTCTTGAGGGTATGCTTAGGGCTTGTGTTTTGGAGTTTAAGGGTAGTTGGGATGAACATCTTCCACTTATTGAGTTTGCTTACAATAATGGCTACCACTCTAGTATTAGTATGGATCCCTTTGAGGGTCTACATGGTAGGCATTGTAGATCCCCAGTTGGGTGGTTTGATATGGGGGAGATGGCCTTGTTGGGCCCGAATTTTGTTATAAAGGCTTTGGAGAAGGTGAGGTTGATAAGGGAAAGATTGAATAACGCTCAAAGTAAGAAAAAATCTTATTCCATGTGAGAAGAAGGGACCTTGAGTTTAATGTTGATGATTGGGTTTACTTGAAGGTATCACCCATGAAGGGTGTGGTCCGGTTTGGCCAGAGAGGGAAATTGAGCCCAAGATTTGTGGGACCCTATAGAATTTTGAGGAGAGTTGGTAAGGTTTCCTACAAATTGGAGCTGCCTACAGATATGAATATGGTTCATCATGTCTTCCATGTCTCAATGCTGAGGAAGTTCGTTGGTGACCCAAGTGCCATAGTGCCCTTAGAAGTTGTGGAAGATAACTTGACCTATGAAGAGGTCCGAGTGGAGATATTGGATAGGCAAGTGAAAAGGTTGAGGAACAAAGAAGTGACATCCATCAAAGTCCTTTGGAGGAATCAACATGTTGAAAGTGCTACATGGGAAACCGAAACGAACATGAAGAGACGATACCCATGCCTCTTTCACTCTACTCAAGCCTAAGGTAATAAATTAAGTCCTATACATGATTTCAAGTTTTAAGTTTTAGCTGTCATGTCAGTTTTGCATGCATATATGTTCATGATGACAAGTTTTGATGATTTTGATGTAATGTGTGAAACTTTCTAAGAATGATTTTTAAGTGCATTTGCATTCATGTCGGGCTGAAAGTTTCCTATTCACTTATATTATGCATGTTTTCTTTACATTCGAGGACGATGTTCTCAAGGGTAAGATATTTTAACACCCATCATGTGCTTCAGAATGTCCTACAAGTATATTTCTTGCATAGGGACACTTTCCAGAGAGCTTGCGCACCCAGGCCACATCGCGCCTGGGGTGCAGTAGTGCAAAGTTTCTCCATGTTTTGTCCACATCATGGACTTGACGCGCACCAGTGTAATATTTTCCTCATCTTTCCTATTTCATTCAAGGGTATTTGGGTAATAACCCAATGCCCATTTAAACGTGAAACCCATATCCTTGGCCATTTTTCAACTCTAAAACCGTCCAAAACCCTCCCAAATCCTCTCCAGAACATCACCCAATCCTCCATTAAAAATTCAAGAATCTCAAGAGCATACATTGGACTTTAAGGACCCTACCCAAGCTCCAATTCTTCACCAAGTTTGAATCAAGAAATTTCAAGGTTTAAGGTATGTGGGTTCATTCATGGGTAGCTTTCACCCATGAAGCCAAACCTCCCCTCTTTATCAAATTTCATGATTTTAATGTTGAATACTTCATGAGTAAACTTTATTATGCATTACAAGTATGATTAGAATTGGGTTTTTAAGTATTGATTTAGTATGCATGAACCTCTATTGAAGCTATTTCCATGAATTGATTTGTGCTTATTGAGGCTATACACGACATGAATTATGAGACTATGAATGATGGTGAATTTTAAGATGAATTTCGTGAAACCCAAAAATATGGGTTTTACTACTATGACTGGTGGCTTGATTTGCATGATTCTAAAATGGTCGATTTTACTCTCTTATAAATTGCATGATTTTGAGCAAGTGTCCATGTACCCATCATGTGTTTGACTAAATTACATGACAAGAATTCTTAAGTTGCTGATGAATTAATGTATGATTCGCAAGTCAAGTGTTTTCATGACAATTATGGGCTCCCAAGCATGTATTAAATTTATGAAAGGTATTTGTTATTTTACAAGTGACTTTAACTCTACCCTCTTGTGAGAAAAATATATCTATTCGAGGGATCAAGCATGATTACTACTTTACCCTGATGTTCAAGTTGAGCTCACTAGTAGGGGTCAAACATGCTACAAGTTTCTACCTAATGTGAAATGCAATACCTACTAGTAGGGGTCAAGTTCATGTATTGTTTTCTACTCTTTAGTATATGGTGTATGCCCATGTAAGGGTCATGTGAATGAGCTACTCATGTCATGTTATCATGTCTTTACAAGTTATTCATGATATGATTAATTCAGTGATTATTTCAAGTGTTCCGTTGGATCAGACTTAGCACTGATTTAGGATTAAGATGGGTACTCGAAGAAAGGGGTCCTTATATAATGTCTTTAGTCTCTAAACTATTTTACCAGCATAGGATTATATTATTTCCCTAAAAGAGCTTTACTAGTGGATCCATGAATTCATGTTTCTCCTCAAGTGGGGTCAAGTATGTTTTACCTTGGCAAGTAGACCACACCTTTCTGAGGGGGCGTCATGCTTCAAAATTTCAAGTAGTACCTTGCTTAGTCTTATATGTCAGTTAAGGTCTCCTCCCACATACATATGTTATATTATGCAAGTTGAATATTTTACATGCATGTTTTATTACAAGTATTGATCATACATGCCATATTGATGTTATATCCATTGTCTATATTTATGCACTTTGAATATTATGACTTATGTCTTTGTTACATTGCACCCCGCATACTTAGTATATTCCAAGTACTAACGCATACTCTATGCCTATATGATATACCAAGTAGGGACCAGAGCTCCTATTTGATCATCCTCCACATGGCTAGTTCGGTTCATTTAAAGAAAGCTTTTGGTGAGTCCTCAATTCCGAGGACACTATCTATTTTCCTTTCATACTATGTTGAGACTCTTACTACTTTTGGATACTTATCATTTGAGGGTGAGCCTGGGAAGTGTCTTGGCCCCCGCTCCATTCTATGTAGAGGTGTCATTGGATATGGTTGTTATGCTTTAAGCTTGACTCTTCTCATGCTATTATCATTATGAAAGACTTCCCATAGTCTCGCTTTTCTTTTATTAATGTAACTTGTTGTGCTTTATTTTTCTTGCTGCGACCAAGAATGTGTGGATGATATGCTAAGAGTCTTGTTTGGGGTTCCTTCGAAGTCCCCAGTCTTCGTGACACGTCTATACTTTAGGCTTGGGTCATGACAATCTATTCTAAATATAAATATTACTAATGGTACAATCTACAATAAAATATTTATTTTTCCTTTTAAATTAGAATATTCTTGATTCCAATTTTATCCTTCAAAAAAATAAAACCTTAACCCGCTACCATTAAACATCAAAATTCACGTTTTTCTTATTAAAATTACTAATTGATTGTTAGCTTTGATAATTGGCCCTATGCAATTCTCAATTAGTTTTGGCTACTTTGATTGTCCAATTTATGTTTCTAACATTTTTTTTGGCATACTGAAAAAAATTAATTTTAAATGCATATTTTATTCAAATGCATTTTTCATTCTTCTCAATGATTTCTATCAAAATGTTTATAATTTAAAAAAATAGCCATATGAGGGTGATATAATATATATCCGCATATTTTATAATTTTGACAACAAGAAGGACAACTGATTATTAGTATTTTTTATTTATTCTATGTTTTCTACAGGAAAAAGTTTTTGTATATTTTAAATGAGGAAAAAAGTGATGATAAATCCAATGAAAAAATGGAGAATATGACTCTAGACTCCATAAAAATCCTTGATGTAGTGAGATCTCACAAGCATTGTTGTCTTTTTGAATCTGAACTTCCTAATAAGGTAAATACATTGTTAATCTATTGCTAAACAACTTGTATATAGCGAAATATTCTTGGATATTCATCCTTAATATGTTGTTCGATAAAGTTAGCGACAAATTCTTGATGTTTAAAGACCATAATTATATCATCTCAAGCTATAAAATATGGATACATGTTTCTCCCACAAATAGAGTATTCTTTTTTAGTAAAAAATGTTACAGATAGATTTGATCATAGAATAATATTTAGCCTTATCTATAATGAAGATGTTCATATGTTGTGGTTTGTTATCCTTATATTTGTACTTCAATTTGTGAACTAAACTTTTGGCAATTAAACTCCTATGTTCCTTTCATTATGGTATTTCTGAACAAGTTCCTGGATAACAAGAGTTAAAATACCTGGAGGACTCAATGATTATTCGTTCGCCGGAACCAGAAGTGAAAATTTTGGTGGATAGGAATCCTATAAAACCTTCTTTCGAGGAATGGGCCAGACCGGGTCATTTCTCAAGAAGAATAGCTAAAGGGCCTGATACTACCACTTGGATCTGGAACCTACATGGGTCTTCGAGATCCTTTCGATGACCTATGGGTGAGGATTAGAAAAGCCGGAGGAGCCAGGGCTCTGACCGCGTGCCTGTTGAAGAATGAGCCAGGATAAGTCATTCGACTCATTCACATCCAGATCTTGAATAATTCAATTCCCGATTTCCTTCCTTCTATTTTATATGACATTCTTTTCTCTTTAATCTATTATTAAACATAACATTTTCTTAATTACAACATGATTAATATTAAACTTTGCATCTTCTTATTTCTAAGGACATATGTAATTTGACTCAACACAAAAGAGTGAATTCTAAATTTTTTTTATCTTAAATACATTGTAATATTTGTATTGTACTACTATAAAACCTCCTACAAATACAGGAGCAACAACAACAACAACAACAATTTACCCATCAAAATCCCACAATAAAACCTCTTACTAATGGTACAATAAAAAGTTCATAGCTTGATTATTTTCAAATATAGACAGATTTCATTTTTTTAATAGATTGATAATAAAACGGTGTTACATGAAATTGAAAATGAGGAAGTATCTGACATGTTTAATACCAAAAGTCATTTTTTTCCTTTTAAACTCATTGTAAATGTCACTCCCAGAGCGTACACACTAGACGCGGCTGGCACTCGTAAATCGTCTCTGGTCCCAAGTGAATCACTTGGCCTGGCTACTACTCAGTGGAAAACTTAAACAATAGTGGGAAAACTATAAAACCAACAAGCTAAACAAGAATGAACTGCATAACTGAGTGTAACAGTCCACAAGCAACAACTGAATAAACTAGAACTTGAATACTGACACACAGTCTATTAAACCTCTATTATAACTGTCTGAAAGGATTACTGGGACAGGCCCCAAGTAGCCAGAACTAAAAAAAGGACTGAAATAAAATAATAGTAACCAAAGAGCCTCGGACTGAGAGGAGGCCTCACCACTGACTAGATGTTGTCTAGTTCTCAACAAAGCGGCTGCTGAGGAACTCTGTCACCTGTGTCTTCATCATAAAACGATGCAGGTCCTAAGGACGTCAGTACTTGGAATGTACGGTATGCAAGATGGCCAAAATAGTAACTCAGAACATCATAATGTTTCTCAAAAAGTCATACACATAACTCAAAATGAAATAACAATGATAATAAATGCTTTGTATGCTTGAAGTAACATGTTGTAGGCTGGCAAGTAAAACTTATTTTCTTAGCTTGTGAGTTTCTCTAATTGAAAACCACTACTATGAGCTTCATGGTGATATAGTGTCTTGCCCACGCTGCCATAGCCATCCCGTACTTTGCCTAGGTAGGGGACAAAGACCAAGAGGAGTGGATCCATCTCAAAACTGGGCCATCTCAGTGGCTAATGAGGAATGTACCTTGGTCAATCCTATCCTATGTTGGCTACATAATTTATGAGTTCGAGTAATTAATTCTACCTTTACTCATATCGGTTCTCAATGCTACTCCCAAAACACTTTTATATAGCTCATACGTAAAGACTTGAAATTCTTAAAATCTAATTTTTCGGGAACTTAGCCCAACTTACTACTTAGCTTTCTCAACTGAATTCTTTAACTTGACTAAAACTAATATCTTTTCAAATATCTTCGAACGTATTAGTTTCTCAGCTATCATACCAAAAATAGTTCAAGATAATGATTATTTAATTTATCTCAAAACTATAGGCTTTATGGGTGTTCAAGAAATCCACATGAAATTTATAGGAAATCCTTCTTAACTATAAATCTTTGTTACAATACTATATATAACAAGTAAAGAATCAAGAGTCATCATGTTTTATCAAGAATCTACACGTAAAATTGAAAATTCACTATACTTCACAGAAATTACATGAATTTAATCTTAACTAAAGTTTGAAACTTCTTGAATGAAAACTAAGTTAGGCTTTCTAAAATATCCTCAAAAATAGTTTTAGAGTGGCCTTACATACCTGGGAAAAGAATTCTTGAAGAATTGGAAAGAATTCTTGAGTCTACTATGATATTGATTTTCTTGCACGTGAGTTTCTTGAGAGCGTTTTTGAAAGAATGTAAGGTCTAAAATAAGCGTTTAGGGCCTAAATTTGACTTAAAACCAACTAGTTTAGGATTATGGGGTGTGAGAAAGGTCAAAACTACTATTCCCCAGTGTTAAAATTTTGGTTTTCAAAAAAAGTCAGATTACATCCAATTTTCAGAAAAACAGAAGTGTGATTCTGCGTAGCGCGTTGGGGAAAGGGTGCAGAAACCTCACAATTTTGAATTTTTTTGGAATAAAATAATTTTACTCGATCGCGTAAAAATCAAGTTTGAGATCATTTTCTGACTTAATTTTTCATACTGATCATAAATTCGATCTCAAATTTGCAAACGGAGCATGGGAAGACGTGTTATGTTAAAGGTCAATTCCAGGGGTATTTTGGACTTTTCATTGACTGTTACATTATCTCCCCCTTGGGATAATTCGTCCTTGAATGATAACGATAAGAAAAAAAGCTAGCTCAAATCACAAGATTTTCGAGCTTCATCATCATCAACATACCCCAGTGCCTCAAAAGGCTCCCGCTCATTGCAGGGTGAGGGGGGGGGGGTCGGATGTACGCAGCCTAACCCCTATGTTTAAAAACATAAAGCGACTGTTTCCAGCTTAATAAGCATAAATCTTCAGCTTAATAAACATAAATCTTCAAGGTAGATTTTGGAAGTTTACCTTCAAGATCCTCATTTAGGCCAACGAACAAGTGTAGGTACTTGGCCTTCATATCTTCTTCTGCCTCCTATGTAGCTTCCTCCACAAATTGGTTCCTCCACAAAACCTTCACCGAAGCAATCTTCTTGGTCCTTAGTTTATGAACTTACTGGTCTAATATCTGCACTGGGATCTCTTCATATAACAAATTATCCTTAATTCCAACACTTTCAACCGGGACAACTAGTGAGGGATCTCCCAAGCACTTCTTAAGCATGGAAATATGAAATACTGGATGTATAGCACTTAATTCTAATGGTAACTCTAACTCGTAAGCAATGCTACCCACTCTTCTCAGGATCTGGAAGGCTCAATATATCGTGGGTTGAGCTTCCCCTTTTTCCCCAATCTCATAACTCCCTTCATTGGAGATACCTTCAGGTACACCAAATCACCTACCTCAAACTCCAAGTCTCTCCTTCTGACATCCATGTAAGACTTTTGTCAGCTCTAAGCTGTCTTGAGCCTTTCTTGAATAATATTCACTTTTTCCATAGCCTGATGGACTCGATCAGGTCCTATCAACCCTGGCCCACAAACTTCAAGCCACCCTATGGGTGATCTACAACTTTTCCTATAAAGGGCCTCATACGGTGCCATCTGTGTGCTAGCCTAAAAGTTATTATTATAAGAGAACTCAATCAAGGGTAAATAATCATCCTAGTTACCTTTAAAGTCTATCACACATGCCCTCAACATATCCTCCAAGGTCTGTATAGTTTTCTTTGCTTGCCCGTCTGTCTGCGAAATGGAAAGTTGTACTAAGATTCACCTTCGTACCAAGCCCCCTTTGAAAGTATATCCAAAATTTGTTGTAAACTGAGCTCCCCTGTCTGAAATAATGGATATAGGAACCTTGTGAAGCCTAATAATCTCTTTAAGATAAAGTCCGGCATAATCCTCAGCTGTATCAGTCATCTTGATAGGTAGAAAGTGAGATGACTTGATCATTCTATCTACTATGACCCATACCTAATCATGTTGTCTACATGATCGAGGTAAGCCTGTTACGAAGTCTCTGTTTATTATCTCCCATTTCCATTCTGGAATATATATGTTCTGGGCTACACCATAAGGCCTTTGGTGCTCTACCTTAACCTTTGGCAATATGGGCATCTAGACACGAACTCTATAATGTGTTTTTTCATACCACCCCACCAATAGACCTCCCGAAAATCTCTATACATCTTTGTTGCACGAGGGTGAATAGAGTATCTGGCATTATGAGCCTCAGCCAAGATTCTATCTCTAAGGTCGTCAACACTTGGCACACATATGCCTTGGTATCTCAGGACAACATCTCCCCCTTTTGAGAATACTAATACTTTCTGCTTCTGAACATCTTCTTTCAATTGGAAAAGGATGGGAACCCTGTGTTGTTGTTTCTTTCACTTCCACCACCAAGGATGACTCTGACCCATTTCTAACAATGGCCCCACCTTTGTCGAAATCCTCAATCTGCACCCCCAAACGACTAGTCTGTGAACCTCCTTAGCTAACTCTTTCTATTCATCCTCAACATAGCTGTGCTCTCCATGGTCACCCTGCTAAGAGCATTAGCAACTACATTATCTTTACCTGGATGATAGGTTGATACTCATATCATAGTCTTTCAACAGCTCCAACCATCTCTTCTGCCTCATATTCAGCTCTTTCTGGCCAAATACATACTGCAAGCTTTTGTCATCTGTGAATACATCCACATGCCTACCATATAGATAGTGTCTCTAGATCTTTAGAGTGAACACCACCGCTGCAAGCTCAAGATCATGAGTTGGTTAATTCATTTCATGAATCTTAAGCTGTCTGGAGGCATATGCTATCACTTTGCCTCTCTGCATTAACACAGAGCCAAGCCAAATCTGGAAGCATCAAAATAAACCACGAAGTCATCAAATCCCTATGGTAGGGGATAAGACTGGGACTGTGGTTAGCCTAGTCTTCAACTCTTGGAAACTCTTCTCACAAGCTTCTGACTATTCGAACATAGTCTTCTTTTGAGTCAGCTTAGTCAAGGGAGCTGAGATAGAAGAAAACCTTTCTATAAACCATCTGTAGTACCCTACCAAGCCCACGAAACTCCTTATCTCTGTGGGAGTTGTGGGCCTTGGCCAATTCTTTATTGCTTCAATCTTTTGGGAATCAACTTTGATACCCTTACCAGACACAATATGCCCCAAAAATGCCACAGACGCCAACCAGAACTCACACTTAGAAAATTTAGCATATAGTTACTGATCCTTAAGGGTCTGAAGGATAACTCTAAGATGGCCAGCATGCTCCTCCTTATTACAGGAGTAGATTAGGATATCATCTATGAACATGATAATAAACATATCTCGGTATGGCCTCAACACCTTGTTCATAAGATCCATGAAAGTTGTTGGTGCATTCGTCAGCCCGAAGGAAATGACCAAAAACTCATAATGACCATAGAAGGTTCTATAAGCTGTCTGAGGAATGTCTCTCTCTCTCTAACTTTAAGCTAATGATACCCAGCTCTGAGATCAATCTTAAAAAAATAGGTAGCACCCTAAAGTTGCTCGAATAGGTCATCAATTCTGGGAAGAGGATACTTATTCTTAATGGTGACCTTGTTCAACTGACGGTAATCTATGCACATCCATAGAGAACTGTCCTTTTTACGCACGAAAAAGACTGGAGCACTCCAAGGTGAGACACTTGGTCTAATGAAACCCTTATCTAAGAGATGTTTCAGATGCAACTTTAACTCTTTTAGCTCCGAAGGAGCCATACGGTATAGAGGGATGGATATAGGTTGAGTATCTTGAAGACTGTCTATCCCAAAGTCTATCTCCCTATCAAGAGGGACTCCGGGAAGATCCTCAGGAAAGACTTCTGGGAACTCATTCACCACAGGGACAGACTGAAGAGATGGTGCCTCGGCATGAGAATATTGAACTCTGACTAGGTGGTATAAACACCCTTTGGAAATTAACTTTCTGGCTTTGAGATATGGGAAAAACTGACCCTTAGGAAATACTGACATACCCCTCCACTCTAAGACTAATTCGTTGGGAAATTGAAATTTGACTACCTTGGTTCTGCAATCTATGGAGGCATACCCAGTATGAAGTCAATCCATTGCCTAATTTGACTACCTTGGTTCTGCAATCTATGGAGGCATACCCAGTATGAAGTCAATCCATTGCCTAGGATGACATCAAAATCTACCATGTCTACCTCCACCAAATCAACTACAATAGTCTTATGATAAACGGAGACTGGATAGTCCCTATAGATTCTTTGGGCTAAAATAGACTCTCTAGTAGGAGTAGAAACACTAAAAGGCTCCATAAGGCATTCTGGATTGACCCCAAACTTCACAGCTACATATGAAGTTACAAATGACAATGTGACTCTTGGGTCTAATAATGCATAGATATCATAAGTAAAGATTTTGAGCATACCTATAACCACATATGTTGAGTTCTCCTGCTCTAGTCTGGTGCCGATTTTGAGCATACCTATAACCACATATGTTGAGTTCTCCTGCTCTAGTCTGGTGCCCATGGCATACAAGCGGTTTGTGGCCCCGCTTGTTCCTGTTGTGGTGCCCCTGTGAGGTGGCTTGCCCTGCGGTGCTGAAGAACTATTTGTGACCTGTTATCCCTTATATTCTTCTTCCCTATAGGGAAATCCTTCAAGAAGTACCTCACCTGATGACATTTGAAACAACTAGTGATGCCCATAAAGCACTCTCCGGGATCAGACCTACCACACTTACCATAAGTAGGATAATGGTTTGCTCCTTGAGATACGCTGCCCTATGACTGGCTACCAAAAAACCTACGATGCTATGATCCCAACTCATTCCTAACTCTCGATGCAGGTTCACTAGCAGATGAAGGTGCTGGTCTGGCTGTCTTAGGTTGAAAAGATGAGTGACTTCCACCTCCAGTCCCTCTCTTGCCTGTCTCCCGGCCCGATGTCTTGGACCTCTTGCTCCTAAACTCCTCCCTATCCAGCATTTTCTCCTCTTCTACATACTATACATATGTCATCAAATTGGCTATATCCATATCCCCGATCAACATCGAATTCCTGCCCTCTCTCTTAGTCATTCGAGAGAGCCTGGACATGAAGAGATCCATACTAGTACACATATCTAACACCATAGCTGGAGCATAACGGGACAGCTAAGTAAACTTGATTTTGTACTCCCATACACTCATATTCTCCTACTTCAGATTCAGAAATTCCCTTACCTTAGCCTACCTCATCTCTCTGGGAAAGTATTGTGCCAAAAAGGCCTCCTCAAACACCGCCCAACAAATAGTTGGCGCTCCATCTGCCTTGATCGCTTTCCACTGATCAAACCAGAGTCTATCCATCCCCTTGAGCTGGTAGGTAGCCAACTCAACCCGCTCAGTATCATCTATATGCATCATCTAAAACACCTTTTGGAGCTCCTCAATGAAGTTCTCAGGATCCTCTTTCACACTGGACCCTGCGAATTCATATGGGTTCATCCTTAGAAAATACATAGCTCTGGCGGTATCTGACCCATCATTTCTTCCATCTCCTTGGCGACCTCCTTGTGTAGTGACCGCCTGAGCCAAAGTCTAGATAGCTTGGTGTAGCTCAGATTGAAAATGTCTGCTTGTTGTGAGGCACAACTGGACCTCTAGGTTCCTCAGGGATGCGTCCAGGCTGGTTTACATTTCTCCTGGCTGGGTGTCCTCTGCCCTTTACTAGTCTGTTAGCTCTACGAGGAGGCATGATCTGAAAAACACGGTGTGAATGCACGAGTTAGAAAGGGACTTCACAGGGATATACTCTGAAGCACGAGACAAAGAGTAACAATCGATGATGACACTTCCTAATGTCCCAAAGCCTCCCTATTGTAGATGTGGCATGCTTCACACCTATAATACGGAGTATACTAGACATGGTTCCATAGGCTCCATAGGATTCTTCAACTTTGTGCTCTGATACCAAGTTTGTCATACCCTGAGCCTACACCCTGGATGTTCCCGGCACTCGAAAACCATTTCTGGTCCCAAGCGAACCACTTGGCCTGGCTACTACTCAGCAAAAGACTTAAACAGTAGCGGGGAAACTATAAAAGCAACAAGCTAAACTAGAATGAACTGCATAACTGAGTGTAACTGTCCACAACCAACAGCTGAATAAACTAGAATTAGCATACTAACACACAATCTATGGAACCTCTACTATAACTATCTGAAAGAACTACTGGGACAGGCCCCAAGTAGCCTGAACTTAAATAAAATAATAGCAACCAAAGAGCCTCAGACTGAGAGGAGGCTTAACCATTGACTGGAAGTTGTCTAGTTCTCAATGAAGCGGCTGCTGAGGAACTTTATCACCTGTGTCTGCATCATAAAACGATGCATGTTCTAAGGACGTCAGTACGTGGAATGTATGGTATGTAATATGGCCAAAATAGTAACTCAGAACATCATACTGTTTCTTAAAAAGACATAAACATAACTCATAATGAAATAACAATGATAATAAATGTTTTGTATGTTGAAAGTAACATGTCGTAGGCTAGTAAGTAAAACATATTTTCTTAGCTTGGGGAGTTTCTCTAACCGACAACCACCACTATGAGCTTCGTGGTGATACAACATCTTGGCCACGCTGCCAGAGCCGTCTCGCACTTTGCCTAGGTAGGGGACGAAGAACTAGGTGAATGGATCCATCCCAAAACTGGGTCATCCTAGTGGCTAATGAGGAACATACCTTGGCACAATCCTATCCTATGCTGGCTACACAGTTTATGAGTTTGAGTAATTAATTCTACCCTTAGTCATATCGGTGCTCAATACTACTCCTAAAACACCTTTAGATAGCTCATACTTAAAGACTTGGAATTCTTAAAATCTGATTTCTCGGGAACTTAGCCCAACTTACTACTTAGCTTTCTCAAATGAATTCTTTAACTTGACTGAAACTAATATCTTTTCAAATATCTTCAAACGTATTGGTTTTTCAGCTATCATACCAAAAATGGTTCAAGAGAATGATTATTTAATTTATCTCAAAACTATAGGCTTTGTGGGTGTTCATGAAACCCACATAAAATTTATTGGAAATCCTTCTTCACTATAAATCTTGGTTGCAATACTATATATTGTCACGACCCAACCCAGGGACGTGACTAGTGCCGATTGGGCACCGCAACCAATAACAAACTGAATTGCCAATTACATTCGCTAAAGATTTTATCGAAATTTCGGCAGAGTTTCCTCTGTTTTAGTAACTATCCCAAACCTGCAAACAGAAAATCCA
>JAABOM020007338.1:0-59295 GCA_011800125.2 Solanum clarkiae | reverse complement strand
CCTTCGAGATTGAATCAGTTTCTGGAAAATTACTTCCTAAACGAAAATTTTAGGTGTGTCTCCTCAATGAGGAACGAATGTTCTAACTGGAGATTCTAATGTATTTTTGAGGTAAAGAACAACTCTATGATTTGAATTTAATATATGCTTTTTGTGGGGGAATTCGCTCTCCCTAAAACAGTGGGGAAGATGTTGAATATATAGAGGATTTTAGGGCAACATTGGGAGGGAAAATCAGGGGTAAAATGGGGATCTCTGGGGCAGAAATTTGGAATTTCGAAGCTCTCATCCTTATCCCCAGACTAAAAAACTTCCAAATCGACCCTAAATCTGTTGAGGATAAGGGTGCAGTGGCGGGATGATTTGAAGCAAGGACGAAAGAGGAGGCGAGAGGAAGTCACGTAGAGGAGAGACATTGGAGGAATCACTGGGGAATCTAGGTATTGTTGGGGCCTGTCCGGTGATGAGGATTTGAATGTTGGGATGTCGGGGTCGGGTTTGCCTGGAAGTCTAGGAGAAAGGGGATGAGGGAGAGTGAGGAGCGTCATGAGAAAGAGGAAGAAGAAAGGCGCGTGTAGTCAACATTGGGGTATATATGTATAATATATTGGATGAAAATAGAGGATTGGGCCGGGTCTAGGGAATGTAGGGTTGGGTTGGCCCGAAATTAGTCAGAAAAAATGGATCAATTGGTCTCAAATTGAGGTTGAGAGAATGGATTCAAGGATAGAGGAAATGGATTGAGAAATTAGTCATTTAATTACAATCTTAACTAATTAAATGTAATCAAATCAAATTTGATTGACTAACTTGACTACATGACGAATTAATTCAAATTAATTGAAGAGCTTTTAATGTTATCAATTCGAAATAATTAAATTAATTACAAAATAATATCTCCTAAAATAAAAATAAAATTTATTAAAGATTTTTTTTCTATTTTGAAAGCTAATTATTTCAAATTGTCAAAATTCAAAACTCAATAATTAATTTATATTATGGAGGGTAAAATTGGGTGTCAACAGTCGGAATGTGGCATCTGATCGCATAATATCGTGCTGGAACGTGACACCCAATCCAAGTATATTTAATTCATCATTCTTTATCAGTACCTTTCACTTTATTAACAATATTTCACCAAACCTTCTTTATTCAAGGCATAATTTTGATAAGACAAGTTCAAGATTATAGATTTCGTGGTCTTGAGATTGTAGATCAATCACAACGCATATCAATCATCCTAGCCACAATTAAGTGCATATAATAATTTTACAACATCACTCAATGGATATCAATTAATATTAAGAGTCTATCTAACATATAGAATAAACCATAATCTACCTCAAACCGAAGAACCAAAGTCAAGCAAATTAGTTCATCACTGTTTTTCCTTTCTTTAGTACCTCAGAACATTTAGAATCTATCAAATATATAATATTCGTAAGAAAACAAATCTGTAAACACTCATATCACCATATGCCTAACCTAGATTAAAAAAAAAAAACTTACCTAAATCTATAATTTAGTTCCTAAATGTCAAACTTATGATTAAGTTTCAATTTTTCCAGTATCATAAATCTAAGAATATTCATACGATAAAATACACCTAGCATTTAATTATTGTGCCAATACATCATAACTTTTATTCATAATGTGATAATTAAAAGAATAAAATTAAAACAAGACTAATTGGAAATCAAGGCATAGCAAGAAAACAATTTCCAGAAGCTTACATACTTCTAATTTCTTAAACATATTATTCCACAATGATTACTTCATCCACTACCTAACCCTCCAAATATATAGACATGACATGCTGTCAATTCCTTAAGAATTATAAGTTTCAAAGCCAAGTTACAACCAACAACTTCCAACGCTTAAACCCAATAATTATAGGTTAAAATCCTACATCATAAAATCATGTCACTGCCAAAGTTATGGAAGTAGATAATGGCTAATGGAAGTAGATAAAAGCATAGGTATTCCAACTTGCAAATAAAACCCAAAGTAATAATTGATAAGGGAAGGTGTGAAGATTGGGAGATTGAGAGAGATGAAGCTGAAGGGGAAAGTATATTTTTATTTCTCTTATTGTTCTGTGTACAGTAAATGTATACATATATACACATGCAATTAACTCCATGATATCTACAATATACCTACATCTCATGGGATTAGTTCTCAAGATTAATCCCAACTAATTAATTAAATTAGCTAACTAATTGAATTACCTAACTAACAGAATTAACAAACTAGTCAACTTCTTTAATACTCCCCCTCAAGCTGGATGCATTGAAGAGATTCAATAATCCAAGCTTGCTTAATAGGAAGTCATGTTGTGTTCTTCCTAGTGACTTGGTAAGCAAATCAGCCTGCTGATCCTTAGTGTTGATGTAGATGGTCTTGATGAGGCCTTGTTGGATCTTCTCTCTAATGAAGCGATAATCTATCTCTATGTGTTTTGTACGTTCATGGAAGATTGGATTGGCAGCAATCTGCAGTGCAGACTTGCTGTAACAGAAAATGAATGCTGGATCTGTTAAGGCCACATCTAATTCCTTGAACAACCTTGTTATCCATACAATCTCAGCTGTTAATGCAGCCAAACTTCTGTATTCTACCTCTGTGGAGCTTCTGGACATTGTATGTTGCTTCTTAGACTTCCAAGAGATGAGGGAATCACTAAATTTCAGCATAGAACCAGTGACTGATCTTCTTGTGCTGGGTATGCAACCCAATCTGCATCACAATATCCATTCAGCTGAGGCTTCTGGATGGAGCTCATAAGCAACCCCTTTCCAGGTGCCATAATGATGTACCTGATAACTCTCAATGCAGCTTTCCAATGTGACATTTTGGGTCTTTGCATAAATTGACTTAACACTTGCACTGCAAAGGCTATGTCTGGCCTTGTAATTGTGAGGTAAAGTAGTTTGCCAACCATCCTTTGGTACCTTGGAATGTCTTTATACACAACATCCAGATCAAACTCAACACTAGTTAATTTTTGATTGCACTCCAATGGTGTCATGCTAGCCTTGGCATTGCCTAGCCCTGCTTTAGCAATCAGTTCAACTGCATACTTTCTTTGATTCATCAATATGCCCTTACTTGATCTCATAAACTCAATTCCTAGAAAATATTTAAGTTCACCCAAGTCCTTGATCTTGAAGTGACTATGCAGAACATGCTTAGTTTCTTCTATCAACTTTGCATCATTCCCTGTGAGCAGCAAATCATCAACATACTCTAACACTATCACCATTCCACCATCCCTTTTCTTTGTGAATAAAGAATAGTCCAGTTGACTTTGTGAGTATCCTGAGTGTAGCAGTGCTTCAATCAACTTATCATTCCATTGTCCTGAAGCTTGCTTGAGTCCATACAGGGACTTCACCAGCTTGCACACAAGGTTCTTTCCTTTCTCAGCACTGTGAAATCTATTGGGCAGCTCCATGTATACTTCTTCAAGCAGATCACCTTGTAGAAATGCATTGAAGACATCTATCTGAAAAATGTTCCAGTTCTGAGCAGCAGCTAAAGCTATGATGGATCTAACTGTTGTCATCTTTATAATTGGAGAAAATGTCCCTTGATAATCAATTCCCTCAGTCTGACTATATCCCTTGGCTACTAGCCTGGCCTTAAACCTATTAACCTGACTATCAGCTTTGTATTTGATCTTGTATACTCATTACCAGCACACAATGTTCTTTCCTTCAGGTAGTTTGACTATTTCCCAGGTTCTATTTTCCTCTAGAGCCTGCACTTCTTACTGCATAACATGTATCCACCTGTTGTCCTTGACTGTTTCCTCAAAGGTTTTGGGTTCAACCTCTGTGGAGAACATAGACAGATAGGCTTTGTATTTGGATGATATGTTATCATAGGAAACATAGTTTCTTTGAGAGTGATAATGAGTTCTAATTGTCTGAGTCACATAATCCTTCATCCAAATGGGAGAATGAGGGGTTCTGATGGACTTTCTGGTTGGGATTTCCTCAGCTCCTCTAAGCACCAATTCAGTTGTAGCAGTGCGACTAGACAAATCAGTAGATCTTCCATTAGGAGCACCTTTTGGCCCTGCTACATCCTCATTCATGGCTATGGGATCACCTCCCAGGCTTGCATCAGCTGCAGAAATAGGTACAGGCAGCTCTCTATCTTCATCACATATAGGGAAGTCATCTGATACTTCAATAGGCTCAGTAGAGAATAGTGGCTTCTATCTGCTAAGCACTTGCTTGAAAGGAAATACATCTTCCTTGAATATAATATCTCTACTGATGATGAAATTTCTTTAAGACAAGTTGTACAACAGATAGCCCTTTTGAGTTGGTGAATATCCCATCAGTGCACAAGCCTCAGCTTTAGGAAAAAACTTGTCCTGTTTGATCACTTTGGTTGTATAGCATAAGCAACCTATAGTTCTTAGGTGATCAATGTTTGCCCTGTGACTATGAAATTACTCATATAGAGACTTACCCTTAAAAACTGGAGTAGGTAGTTTGTTGATCAGATACACAACAGACAGTACACTCTCTCTCCAGAATCTGATTGGAGTGTAACCTTGAAACCTGATTGCTTGCCACTTCAAGTATATACCTGTGTTTTCTTTCAACCACTCCATTTTGTTGTGGAGTGTATGGACAACTACTTTCGTGGATAATACCAAGAGACTTCAGTAAATCAGAACACTCATTGTTAAAGAACTCAATTCCTTTATCAGTTCTTACCCTCTTAACATTCTTATTAGACTGTCTTTACCAATGTGAAAAATGATTTCAAAATTGAAAGCACATCATTCTTAAACTTCAGCAGATACAACCAACAATTTCTGGAATGATCATCAATTATGGTTAGAAAGAATCTGAAACCATTATGAGTAGCAATCTTGTAGGGTCCCCATACATCAAGATGGATCAAGTCAAAAGTAGCTAGTGCTCTAGACATACTCAATTGAAATGGTAATATAGTCTGTTTGGCAAGTGGACAAACAAAACATTTACTACATTCATCACTATCTCTGAAACTATTATCTACATATACTCTAACACCTTTGTAGAAGGATGCCCCAGTCTGTTATGCTACAGCAGCTTGTCTGTATTAGAGTGATGTGCCATCAACATTGCCTGATTTCCTTTCCCCTTCTCACATTGCAATACAGCAGGTAGGTAGTATAGTCCATGAAACTCTTTACCAATCCCCTTCACCTTTCTACTGAAGAGGTCCTGAAGCACAATGAACTCAGGAAAAAATTTAACTGAGCAATTCAATTGCCTTGTCAATTTAGACACTGATAGTAAGTTATGCTTGAATGCAGGAACTTCCAACACATTTTCTAATATATATCCATCAACTGTGCAGTAGGAACCAGTGTGTGATACTGGTGCAGCCTGACCATTGGGCAAATGCACTACTTTATTTGTACAATTAGATGCATGATAGAGTTTATTCAGCTTGTATGTCATGTGGCAAGTAGCAACTGAATCAACAATCCAATTTCCCCCTTCATTCAAACTTTATCTGTGTGTTATCATTACTTACAGATAAAGCATTGGATATAGCTATCGTACCTGCCATATTTGGCATGTTGTCTAGCTCCTTGCTTGAGCTTGATCTTGCTTCTTCTTTCTCCAACATGTGTAGAATACTATTGTACTACCTTGGAGTAAAAATAGGTTGTGTGATAATTAAGCCATACTCCATGCTCCTTTCCTTCATCATAGGAGCAATAGGAGCAAACTCATCCCTCAGGTCTATCTCATCCTTGGAAGTGGCCACATGATTCACCTGCATTCTATTACCCTGCACTGCATTATGTCCTGGTTTCTTCTTGAATTTCCAATCACTTGGATATCCAACAAGTCTGTGACAGATGTCTCTAGTATGTCCATGCATCTTACAATAATCACAGAACAGATTCCTCTTCTTCTTGTGGACATTGAAGTTGCCTGCATTGCTTCCTTTTCCGGCATAAAGTGCCAATTGACCACCACTTCCTGCATTGTCACAAATTCCTTTTCCTTTGTGATGATCATATCCTGCGTAGCAATTTCCTTTTCCAGCATACATTGCCATAGACTCATTCACTTCTCCATTTCCTTTAGATCCAGCAGTCACACACTGACTTTCATTAGAGATAATCATAGAATAATCTCTACTCACATTGGGAAAAGGATTTATCATAAGAATTTGTCTACGGGCATGACTATACACTTCATTCAATCCCATCAAAAATGCAAACAGATGCAAGTATTGAATATGATCCATATACATTCTGGATTTATCACAATTACAAGCAAGTGGAGGCACTAAAGCATCAAACTCATCCCACAAGAGTCTCATCTTAGTGAAATATCCTGAAACAGTCAAATTACCTTGACTTAAGGTGCAAATTTCTCGATGAAGCTTATAACTTCTAGATCCATCGGCTTTGTTGAACCTCTCACTCAGATCAGCCCAAACCATTGCTGCATCCTAGGCATACACAATCCCACTCAGCAGCTCTTTGGATACTGTGTTCATGATCCACGCAAGCATAAATACATTGCATTTTTCCCATTGCTCTTCCAATTCGAGTTTGTAGTGAGATTTCTTACAAGTTCTAAGAACAAATCCTAATTTACTCTTGGCATGGAGTGTAATCAACATTGATCTACTCTAAAGTGAGTAGTTCTCAGCTCCTATGAGCTAGACTGAGGTCAATATGCCC
Organism: Solanum clarkiae; assembly: GCA_011800125.2. Lineage (NCBI taxonomy): Eukaryota > Viridiplantae > Streptophyta > Magnoliopsida > Solanales > Solanaceae > Solanum > Solanum clarkiae. The sequence goes on along the minus strand of JAABOM020007338.1, from coordinate 52,580 downwards.
CCAGGAGTATCTGATGGATGAAGATACAACAGATGATTCCTGTTCTTCTCCACCACATCAATTGTATCCGACGAAATTCCAGTCGAGGTGGAATTCGCGTCTGTTACCATCATCCTCTTCAAGCTTTGTCGATCGCCAATTGCTTCTAATCATCTTCTGATCTTTGCGAGACAGATCCCCTTGGATCATAACCTGGCTCTGATACATGTGAAGATTGGGAGATTGAGAGAGATATAGCTGAAGGGGAAAGTATATTTTTATTTCTCTTACTGTTCTGTGTACAGTAAATGTTTACATATATACATATATAATTAACTCCATGATATCTACAATATACCTACACCGCATGGGATTAGTTCTCAAGATTAATCCCAACTAATTAATTGAATTAGCTAACTAATTGAATTAGCTAACTAACAGAATTAACAAACTAGTCAACTTCTTTAATAGAAGGCATACATCATATCTAGCAATGTATTTAAGTGTTTGCAGGAGTAATCAAATCCTAAGTGTGAAACCATTGAATTTAAAGAAAAGAAGCTCACCTGGGGTTCTCAAATTGATGTCGGTGCATAGCCACTCTTCATTTGAGAATGTTGATTTTTACATTTTAACATACTAACCCTTCTCACTTATTTTAACAAATATAGAATAAAGGGTACAAGATATTACATAATTTGCAATTTTAGTTCATTAATTAAATTAGTTATCTAAAATTATTCCTCAACTAAATAATCGAAGTTATCAAAGAGTCCAAAAATCTCATCTAAAATTTACAAGATGAACAATTTATGGGATAAGAAACTCTATTATCAAAATGACATAATAGATCATTACAAGACTAAAGGTGATCACCCAAGTCCCAAAACCACGTGTCATCATAGGGAAAGGGGTTAGAGGCGAATATCCAAATCCCTAAGAGGCGAATATCCTAAAGATAAGGGCTTGAGGTGATTACCCAATTCCAAGAACTAGAAGTGAGTGTCTAGTTCACACAAGGCTTAGTTGATCCACTTAAGCATTAGGAGGTACCTTGGCAAAGTGACTTTCCCCTTTCTCCGGTGTAGGGGAAACATCGGGACTCCATGGATTAGCTCACATGGTTTATGTTAGTTATGGTCTCTCTCACTATATCTTATGAACTTTCCAAAGGCTTATGATATATTTCACTTCTTGACTTATGATTTTTTTCACGTATGCTTATGGTCCCTTGTTACTACCATTGATATTTCACATAAAGGTATATGATTTTCTTTTCAAGTATCTATAGTGTTCTTACTTATGATTTCTAATGTCTCATTCTTAGTAAGATGGTACTTCATGCAATACCCAACAAGTTGTAAGGTTTGATAAAGGCTAGAAATTTTGTTTCTGGGAGAAATTTTGCAAGTATTCGGGCTTCATAAGGATGAAACAAGGTTGGACATGGTATTTCCAAGGTACTTTTAATTTGGGCTATCCTTTTAACCTCATAAATCAGATCTAAGCTTTTCACGTCACCTAATACCACTCCACAATATATGGCCTCTTATTCGTTCTCTCAAATGCTTTCTGAATCCTCCTTTGAGGCTCTAGTCGAAGGGATCTCCATGGAACCTTCATGCCATCATAAATTCATTTTCAATCCTTCCGTAAAAGCTTATGTATCTTGTTTATGGTCATTATAGAGCTCTTACATCAATCCAAGTCCAAAGGAATCCCATTGTCTAAGTTTTTCATATGAACCGATTCAAGAATCAACTTTAAATAGTCATATATCCTTTCACAAAAATAATTAGGAAGCCTATGACCTACAAAATTGAATCCTTTGAATTAACTTTTTAATGCACCTAGTTTCACCTAATTCCGAATTCGGATTAAAAAGTTATGCCCATTTTCGTAAAACTTATCTATGTAGGGGTCTATGCGAATTTTTAGTTTCGTATCATTAATGGTGCTTACGTAATTTTGGGTTATTCTAAGGGTCTTTTATGATCTTTTCACATATTCTAGACTCCTAAATCAACTTATATTCTTTCATTACAATTCATCGTTATTAGAAAACACTCATGCTCTAGAATTCAAGTCTTGAGGTTCTCTCTTCAAGTCTAGTGTTGGGGATTCAAATCAAAGAATACAAAAAGGCTTCAACCCAAGTCAAATCTATCTTAATTCTCTAATTTCAGCAACGTATGTGGGATTGATTCATGATTCCCTTCCAATCATGAAGACCCAAAACCTCTATTTCTTAATTTCATAAATTCTAAGTCTATTTTGCAAATGGGTCATTTAAATTAGTTCTAATTTGTTGAAATTGAGCTATGGGCTGAACTTATTTATTAATTTTATGATGACTTGGATTAATTATTATGATTTACATGGATATTATGAAGAATTAAATATGCATATCCCTTTAATTTATGAATTTATGTATGGGTAATTTCAAGTATACTTTAATTGTTTATTTCTTCATGGATTTACTATGATTTTATATTATTATATTATTTTAGTTATGAATTTCTAATATCCATGTTATTTTTTCATTCATCATGGCATATGCATACATGAGCATTAATTTTCATGAAGTTTATGAAGTAGGTTAAGACCCAATTTGTTGATAAATATGATTTTGATGAAAGTATGGTTATGACATGACAAGTGATCACATAATGTCTATGATATGTCTCTTTAGGAAATTATAGGTGTGTTTACACTACTATGTACAAGTATGAATGAGCTATTCCTATGCATAAAAATATGAAATGAAAATAGAGGGATCACCTGTTAGAAGAGGCTTGATTCCTAGATAGAACACCCATTAGTACAGGCTTCGTCCATTATGTAGCTTTAGCGGATCCATTTAGGTATTACGGATGTTAACCTTGGCAAGTGACTATCCCTTTCCTCCAGTGTACAAGTAACATTGAGATTCCATGTAATAGCTCTCATAGTCTTACACGTTGGTTGAGGTCCCATCCCCGCTATGTTTATGTATTGTGGCATTTCATGCATCATAAATTTTATGACATATTGATATATTACTCTTCTTTATATATATGTCTTTCTATATATGTGCTATTGTCATCTAACATTGTATGCAGGTTTAATGAGTTCATATGCATTGCATGCTCGCATACTTAGTACATTCAAACGTACTAACACATACTTTTTTCCTACATGATTTAACCATGTAGGTACCAGATACTATCTTTCATCCACCTCTTAACGGTTAGCTTGGATTATGAGAGTTGCTTGTGGTGAGTCCTATCATTCAAGGACAAGCCACTTTCTGTCTTCCCATTATGCTATTCTCTTACATCTGTACTTTTAGGGTAAGCCCAGGACATGTCTTGGCCCTCATCCTATCCCATGACTTAGAGGCATTGTTAGATATCATGTAAGCTCTTTGTACGAGATTGTGATATGTTGTATTATTTACTTATGGAGATTATGATTATGGTTGTCTATTGATGTTGATAGGATGATGATATGTTATTGATGAGATGTGGAAATGTGGAAAGTCCTAAGTCCTTTCTATCTCTATAGCGTGAGCCATATTTACTCACCCCTAAGTTCTTATGTGTTATGTGAATCCATGCAAATCCCTATCCCTATGATATCTCCATAGCGTGTCATATTTTCCTATCCCTTAGAATTATATTTTGTATAATCATACGCTTTTGAACTGATGATATGTATGTGGATGCTATGAGGCTTGTCAGGGGACTCTCGAGTTCCCATTCGTCATATCACTCCTAGGCCCTAGGTTCGGGTCGTAACATTTCACTTGAAGAAATGCATTGTTGTCCTAAAGGTTTTACAATTGTACTTATGCATAATCACCTACATCCCCTAGTATTCCACGTTTAGGATTTTATTATGGAATCTATTAAGCATATGTTCTTTACTTTTCACATGTATTATCTTGTGTTCCGTGGTTTAAGTGATATCTTAAATGATCATGTTGTTCATTAGCTTATGACTTGTAATTCATTGCGTTGCATGCCCACATACTAGTACATTCAAAGTACTAATGAATACTCTATGCCTATATGATTTCATCATGTAGGGACTAACGCTCCTCGATATCCTCCACATGGGTAGCTTTGTATCATAGAAGATTCTGCTTGTGGTGAGTCCTCTAGTTCGAGGGAAATATCCGTCTTCTATCTATATTGTTTATGTTATGAAATTGATGCTCTTATTACTTTACTTTTGAGTGTGCACCCGAGTCATGTCTTAGTCCCCGTCCCATTTATGATTTAGAGTTATTGTTGGATAAAATATGATGCATGACTCTTCTTACGATGCTTACCATGCTTCTTAACCAAGGTTGTTCTTATATATACTATGAGACATGTTGGGGCACCTTTGGATTCTCCACTTTCCATGTCGCACCTATGCCCTAGGCTTGGGTCGTGACAGTTCAAACTCCACCAACTGGAGGATGTATATAGCAAACGTTTTCAATACCAATTAAAGGCTACACATCGCAAACACCATTCAAACTCTACCAATTGAAGGATATATATATACATATATATATATATATAGCAAGTACTATCCAATCTCTACCAATCGAGGATTGCACATAGAAAACATCATTCAAACTCTACAATTTGGAGGTTGTACATAGCAAACACCATCAGGATTCTTCCAGTCGGAGCCCGTATATAAAAGAATCGACCTCCAAAGATCAGGATCATGCATGATAGCAATCATGTCATACATCTACAGTTATATTTTATGTTTACATACTTCATAACGCCAGATATAGGCATTATATTACAATCGCCTCACTAGCTGGAGGCTTTATATTACAAGTTTTGCATCACCATACACAGGTGTTACACTACTATTCATGCCATAAGTCATAGGCTTTACATTACAAGCTTTACCTCGCCAGATAAAGGCGTCACATTACAATAGTCTCGCCAATGAGAGCCTCTACATTACAAGATATTTTACCTATATCACATTCGCGCTACAAAACAGAGACATCAACTATCGTTTGAATATCTACACTCTAGTCTTTATAATATTACTTTCATTTATAATTTTGAACCACAATGGGTACTTTTCACCTTTTACCTATTTTGCTAGAAAACGCTCATAACATGGAACTCTCTCTTAGCAGCAAACTAGGGCAATCTAATGGAATGTCAAGCATCCTTAGCTACATCAAGGATTCTCTTTCAGAACTCAACTTGACTTAATTTTCAGAAATTCGGATTCTACTTTCTCTTTAACTTACATGGTTCAGCATCACCATAACTCGTTACTAGGAATATCTTTTGAAAAATTATGATTATTTCCCTATCATAGGTTTTCAGTAGAAATTGCTACGAAGCATTTCTCATTTCCAGTCATCCATTAGAACTACATTCAACCTGATTCCCATGTCTTGGTATATGCAAGTTACCTTACCTTGAGTGTCACCATTTTCATTTTTTATTTGTACTAACCTCTTCATACCTCATCATCTAAGAAAACTCAACATTACCATAGCTCGATACTAGGGAAAATTTTGAATTCAGTCAAAATTAATTGTGATTTTAGCCTCTTGAACTACATATGGCTTGATTTATCATGAAACCTGAGATATGTAGGCAACTCAGAAACTAGTGTTTAGCCATAACTATACAAAATGTCAAGTTGCAACTCAAAAGGTTGTTTTGGTCGTCCAAAATTGGATTGTGACAATATTTCTTTGTCTATGCCTTGTTTACTCTCCTCCGTGGACAAAGAAAGGGGCAAGTTGTTGACATCCAATTTTGGCTTTCCGTATTTAATCATTTAACAAAAGAAGAGATTTTTTAAAAGATGACAAAAACTTTTATGAAAAACTTTTACTATTGTTATTATTGTTCTCATTGTTACTACTACTACTGCCACTACCACCACCACCATTAGTATTATTATTATTTTGATAAATTTCTTATTTTTTATGCGACAAAACACTTTACAGATATTATTTCTTACAAAAAAGTAAATATTTGAAAAATGAGTATTTATGACTTGCTTTAGCATTCTTGAGAAATTTATGGCAAACAAATACCATTTTTTAGTGGTAAATAAAATTTTTGATTAAATATAATTTCTCGTTGTTACAAATAAATATTTTCATATATTATTTAAAATGAAAAGGCTTAATTAATTATTTTTTCTACTAATTCACACTTATTTTATTTTAAAATGATCAATTTTTGTCAAATAAATTAATCCTACAAACTAATCATTTTTTAAAAATTCATTTAGTTTTGGCTCTCTAATAATTTGAAATATATAATTTTTAATTTTGGCTCTCTATGTTTAATCAGTTGAGTTTCCTTTTAATTTTTCAAAAGATAATAAAACTTTTATAAAGTAAGAAATAGTCACACATCGGGAGGGTACCATAGACGTAGCCGACACCCACAGACTAGTGCTTGTCCTCATGTGAACCACTTGGCCTCATCACATCCATTTTATCAATAAACTCTCTAAAATCAGCAGAAGTCGAAAGATAGCCATGGGCAATCTAGTCTCAAAATAATATCTAATAGATAAAATGGCTAGTAGAAAGAATTAGCTCAATAAGTCTGAACATCAATACTCCAACTCTAGTCTATGAAGTCTCTATCACTATTATATGGTATTAATGACAAACCCATGGCTACCCCAAACGAAAATAAAGCTAACTCAAAGTCTAAATCTAAAAGCAAGATGAAAATAAATGAGTAATGAACTAGTTGTACGATGTCATTGGACCTTGAGAAAACTAGTTTCGGACAAAATTCGGACCAAGTGTCGTCTCAAGAGAGACCACACGGCCAGTGTGAGGTCACACGAGTCGTGTGGCCTCTAGCGGGGCAACACTTGGCCTCAATTTTGAATGTTGTCCCTTGGTGTCGTATTACAAGATAAGGCACACCTCACTGGCACCCCACACAAGTCGTGTGACACCTCACGGATTGTGTGGAGGGGCTGTGAAGTGGCTTGAGCTTGAAATCCCATCATTTGGGGCTAAGGGAGGTTCCACGCCTAGTCACATGGGTCGTGTGGAACGGGATGGGCTCTGAGGCCCTCCATGAAGCTTCCGGAGTGAAAATATTTTAATTATGGAATCACCCTCTCGTAACTTTCCACAAAAAATTTCCTAAGTTTCGAGAGACGAGAGCACCACACGAACCATGTGGCTTCACACGACTCGTAAAGGTGACCATTTGGTGAGCCTCGTGTGAAAAATTCCAATTGTTAGTTCAAGATCTCAATTTCCAGAAATTCATCTAAGTGTTGCTTCACGGGCACTCCACATAAGCCGTGGAGTGCCACACTGTCCGTTTGGCCTCAAGTGAAGTGGCTTCTGGTAAATTTTTCCTTCAATTCATGAATGACATTTTCATAAATCAAGTTATTTCTATTAGTCTTTTGGGGATTCTTATGTCATCCTATGGTCATCTAAAGACCTAAAATCTATTTCATACATTCAAAAGTCATTCCTCATAATTTGAACTCTCTCAAAACAACTATCAAAAGGAACTCTTGTGAAGATTCAAAATAGGAACAAAGGAACTCAACTCTTCTTCAAATTCTTTGGGGTTCTCTTCATTTTGGTGGAGGTATGTGGGTTTTGATCCTTGGTTACTTCCAATCAAGGAGACCTAAGCTATTTTTCAAAATCTACATGAATTTAGCTTACTTTAATTCGGGATTTTAAAATATTTTGATTCCTTATATTCCAACAATGAATGGGCTATGTTTATCTATGGATTTAACAATGAATTAAGCTTTGAAATATGGAAATACATTGTTCTTATAAATACTGGAATATGTATGGTCCCTTAAATGTTTGAATCTAAGCATGGGTGATTATATTATGATTTCAAATGTGGATTTAACTATGTTTTTACTTGAATTTCATATTATATTGATGATTTTAGATTGAATCTCAATTACCTATGTCATTCTCACATCATTCAAAGCATCTGCATTCATGTTCATTGGAATTTATGGAAATTATGTTATGAGTTAAGCCCAATTATGTTTTATGATATGATTTTGATAAGATATTGGTTATGACAAGAATATGATCACATGTATATCTATGATTATGAATATTTGAGCATTTTGGGTTCTTGCAACATTTTGTATATAAATGGGCTATTCCTATGCATGGGTATTTAAGACTATGAAAGTATGTTTTTGGCATTTGAGTCTAAGTACGAACTGTTATGAATGATGTTTTTCTTTTAAGCCCAATTGTGCATTAAAGTGTTTTGGCAAGACTTGTATCTCTTGAAAGTATGTATAACTACGTATATTATAAGTATTCTGTGGGATGACGACTTAACACCGATGCAATGAGAGTTCCGCTCTCTTTCCTTGAACTATATGATTGGTATAGGTTCCTTTTTGAATGGAATTCCCTGTAAAGAAAGCTGCCTCTGAAATCGGGTTGCATGTAAGGAGAAGAAATGTTATGATATGATATGCTTTATGTGAAAATTCTATCCGAAATAGGGTTGCCCGTAAGGAAGGTTGCTTCATATGAAATGGGGTTTCCTGTAAAGTGAAGTATAGTTTACCTTTGGCAAGTAGACCACCTCTTTAATGGTGAGGGGTTTTCATCAGGATTCCAAGTAATAGCTTTCTTGGTCTTACTTATGTCAGTTGAGGTCACATCCCCACTATATATGAAAGAGCATCGTTTGCATTTCATGCATCATTGGTTTCACAACATCTTTTTATATTACATTCCTTGCTATATATCTCTTTCTATAATATTTGCCCTTGTTATCTAACATGGAAAATGCAAGTTTTGGTAAGTTAATGCATTGCATCCCACATATTTAGTACATTCAAATGTACTAACAAATACTCTTGCCTACATGATTTCACCATATAGGGACCCAGGAGTTTGATCACCCACAGTTTGACGCTTAGCTCGGATTCCATATTTATTTGTAGTGGTGAGTCCTATCTTTCAAGGACAATCCTCCATCTTTCTACCTATGATACTTTTGTTTCTTTATATACTTGAGGGTGAGCCCGGGGAATGTCTTGGCCCCCAACCTATCTATGTAGAGGCATTGTTAGACACCTTGTAAACTTCTTACGTTTATGCTATGTGTTATGGTTGAAGTCTATGTTATAGATTGGCTATCTTGACTATCATTATGTGAGTTGGTTATGTGATTTGTGGCTTGGTTATATGTTGTGATGGAAAGATCTTAAGTCCTGAATTGCCCCATAGAATGAGTCTTACTTTCCCGCCTCGTAGAACTATGTGCTTAATTTTGTATACTTTCGAATTGATGATTTGAGTTTTAGTATCTTGAGGTTTATTTGGGGACTCTCAGTTCCCATTCATCGTGTCGCATCTACGCCCTATGTCCGGGTCATGCCAAAGATGGTATCAGATCCCTAGGTTTGTAAATGTTCCTCGGAGTCCAACATACTGTGTCCACTAAAGTCCTATTTTTGGGCGTGAAGTGCACCATACCTATAAGTGGGAGGCTATGATAATATTCTAAGAATTTTCTCACTTCTTCATGTTTTATGTCATGTTGTGAATAGTTCGCTTAGCTCTTGACCTTGATGGTATCCTTGCTCTGTTTCAGAAGATGCCTCGTGGAAGATCTACTAAACTAGCTGATGAGGTTCAAGCATCTCAAGGGCCTATGGATGAGCCTATCTCTAATGGTTAAAATCTGTACGACCTTTTCCATGCTTGCCCAAGTGGTGACTCTTAAGACTAGGCAGGCCAATCTTCCTCGGGATCCTACTCCGGCTGCTAGAGTGAGGGAGTTCAACCGGATGAATCCTCTAGAGTTCTTTGGGTCTAAGGCTGGCGAGGATTCTTAGGAGATCATTGATGAGTTCTCCAAAGTATTGAATGGCATTGGTGTCACTTCTGAGGAGCGGGCTGAACTGGATGCTGATGTGTTGTCAAAATACAACACATTTGGTGCCTGAAACAAGGGATTTTATGAGTTATTAAAGCGAATTTTTGGTGTTTTGATGTGTTTTTATGTTAATCTTGCAGAAAAGTTAGGTTGTCATGATTTTGAAGAAAAGTTGCAAATTTTGCTGAAGTACAGGCCTTACGAGCCAATTAGGAGTCGTAGCTCAAGCTACGAATTGTAGGGTGGTGTCATAGCAGGAATGAGAGACCAAAAATAAAAAATCTGCCAAGTGAAGGTCATCCCTAGAGCCTAGCCTACATGTCATAATACACGCTATGACTCATATAGGTGGACTCGTAGCGAGAATTAGAGGGCCAAAATGTTGGATCAAAAACTGAAGACCAAAACTACGAGACCAACATGCGAAGTCATAGTGCAAGTAACGACTAGTACCTATGGGTCATACCAGTTCAATCCATGATGCCAAGAACCTGATACGCGACTGCGATTACGACTCGTAGGCCAACCTACGAGTCCTAACTGCGACATTTATCAAATGTCAGCTGCCTTTTCTACATAATTCCTAGGTGTTGTTTTGTAAATACTATAAATAGTTTAAGTTAGGGTTTTGAGAGTTCGAACAGTAGACAATTCTCCATTACATTTTGAAGCTTTTCATAGGTTTTTTAGAGTAGATTATTGTTATCTTTTGGAAAACTCATTTTGGGGATTGCAAATCTTTCCCTATGCTTATTGTTAATCAATCAAGCTTGTGGTTTTGCAACTTGTGGTGCCTATTTCCTTTATTGTTATTGGTGAAACTCTCAACTATGTTTATTATTTACATATTTGTGTGTTTTATCTTAGCCATGAATAGCTAAGCACCCACAACTTGGGTTATGGGAACCATGACTAGTTGACTTGAGATGACCTAGGTTTTGTGCATGTATATGATTGGGGCTTTGGATGTATTGTCTATTTCCCTTTATGATTAATGTCTTTTGGTGGTGGCCAACAGCAAACCCCGCCTACTATCACGATCCCGACTAAGGTAGTGACAAATAGGAAAAGGAAAGTAGATGATAGGATTCGGTTGATGTCTTCCCATCTAATCGACCAAACTTGACCAAGGGGAGGTTAATTGGGACAATAGGTAACTGTTAGTTGGCACGCCGTGGTAGCTAACCGAGTTCTATGGTGAAATTCGACCTTCACCTTCATAAGAGGGCTGGAAGAACCTAAGTTATCATCCTACATGCGATTCACTAACTGTAATTATGTTATCTATGGTAATTTAGTCAACGAACCATGGGAAACATAATTCCCAAGTTGTCCCCAAAATTGAGTGTTTTTTGCTACATTTTAATTAGTGTTTATTTTATGTTGTTTTTGAATCACAACCCCTCCCCCCATTTATAGATTGTAGTCATAGATACTATAAATGATTAGTAGTGAATCTTGTAGTCAAACCATGTATTCCTTGTGGATTTGAACCTGACCTTGGTTAGGTTAATTACTGATAACGACCGCTTTCTTATTGGAGCAAGACCATCACATAAAAAATTATAGTGTTGTTGCCATGGAATACGGCTAGGTTTTGATTTGATTTCACTATTAGTTAATTCTAGTGTTAATTTCTAGAGTCTCTTGTACTTTACTTTTCTTTTTTGTTTTTGTTGTTTGATTTCTTTTGCAGGGTGTATTAGGTTGTATACCCAACACAAGAAGCCAAGGCAATCCCTTAGCTTCACTAAATTTGGAGATCCTTCGACTACCAAGAAGGATGGCTCGAGTGAATGAGGACATTGAGGTTGAGGAGGATATGCATGTGAATGAGAAAGATGGGAGGAGAATCCACCACCAAGGGTTAACCAACCATAGCATAGAGATTTCAGTGCAAATGCTCAGGGTTGGAATCAATTCCAATTGAACCCTATGGCGATAGATATTACTAATTCTATAGTACTTCCCTCTCTATCGGCAGATGCTAAGTTCGTGGTATCAACTGGATTGGTCCAGATGCTCCAAAATTGTGGCCTATTCACGGGGCTACCGTCAGAGAATCCCCACCGTCATCTCCAAAATGTCATCTTCGTGTGCAAAAGTGTCATGGGGACAAAATATTTCTATTGATGTTGTTGGATTGAAGGTGTTTTCGTTGTCACTAACTAACAATGCAGCTGTATATTTGTCTGAGCTACCTTCGGGTACCATCACTAGTTGGACTGAGCTGTAAAGGGTGTTCTTAGAGAGATATTTCCCAAGGTTGAAGAAACTGAAGCTTAAGGACCAAATTAACAACTTCGAGCAATTGCCTGGAGACTCTCTTAGCACTACATGGGAGAGATTCACCAAATGCTTAAGGATGGTCCATGATCACAAAATTGTTGATTATGCTTTGGTCGAGATCTTCTATAGAGCACTTGATGATAGTAGCAAAGCTTGCACCAACACAATCATGGGAGGTAATTTTCTTGATCAACCATTTGAGCTAGTGGCCGAAAGAATGGAACAAGTGGTAAAGATCAACAGAGCATGGGTCAGAGTGAGCGCAGTAATCCAAAGAGTTCTTGTGAGATTACCACAAATAGTGAGTAGGCTAAAGTGAATAAAGATTATGGAGCAACTTGCTCAACTTCATATGAGCATGGATTTGGTTTTGAAGCAAAACCAAGCTAGTGTGAAGGAAATAGCTTATCAACCCCCAATTACTCCTATGTATGATGATTAATTCTTTGATGAGGATGCCTATTATGTGAGCAACCAACCAACAGGTTTCCGAAATAAACCCCAAGGGTCCAATTCGGACTATTAGAGGTAAGGTTCCGGGAATCAAGGTCAGAACTTCAACTGTGATGGGATGTATAAAGTTAACTAGGGTTGATACTAAGAGACAGAGAGAGTGCCAGACCAGAATGGGGAAGAAGAGAGGGCTACAGGAATGGTCCTTATATGCCATCACACAATCATGATGCCGGATCGAGCAATTCTAGAATTGAAGATATCTTCGAAAAATTGTTGAAATAAGCCGACCACCAAGATAAGACTCTAAATGGGAATGAAAGCAGATATTTCAAGTATTACCCAAAAAATAGAGTCTTAATTGGTGGCAATCAAGCAACTTGAACAACAATTTGGGAAAGTATCTTCATAATTGAACCAATGCCAAAAGGGCACCCTACCAAGCAATACGATTCAAAATCCTAAAAATGAAGCGCATTCATGGAAGTGATGACTCGGAGTGGCTAGAGCACAATAGATCCCCCCTATGTCGGTTATTGTGGATGAAGTCGATGAGAAGGGTCTTGGTGGTGAAGTTGAGGTTGGGGGAGAAGACCCAAAGGTTGGCGGGACGCAACAAAAAGAAGTAAGGGAACATGAGAATCGCAACCAATACTCAAACCTCCTCCCCCTTTCCCTTATAGGCTTAGGAAAAAGGAAGAGGAGGGTAAATTCAAACACTCCCTCTCAATGTTGAAGCAACTTTTCATCAACATTCCCCTTCTAGATGCTTTGGAGAAAATGCTCGGGTATGCCAAATATATGAAGGATTTGGTCACCAAGAAGCGCACTTTGAGCCAAGAGTTCTCGCAAGAACTCCAATAATGTAGTGTGATTATGACCAAATGCCTTGTGCAAAAGCGAGAAGAACCTGATGCATTTACTATCCCTTGTACCATTGGTGATTTTGAGTTCACAAGAGCATTGTGTGACTTAGGAGTGGGTATCAATCTAATGCCTCTTGGAGTATTCAAAAAGCTTGGCCTTGGTACTTTTACCCTGACAAGAATGAGATTGCTTATGGTGGATCGAACCATTAAAAACCCGGAAGGAATCCTTTTGGATATGCTTGTTAAAATCGATAAGTTCATCTTTCTGGTAGATTTTATGATCCTCAACTGTCAAGTTGATTTTGAGGTGCCCATCATTTTGGGGAGACCATTTCTGGCCACTGGGAGAGCACTAGTGGATATGGATTCAGGTCAGCTGTGATTCAGGGTTAATGATGCAAAAGTTGTGTTCGATATTCGCCAATCCATGAAACACCCAGATGAATGCAAGAGTGAGGTGTAGGAACTTGATGATAGTTGACAAAGGAAGATGACAAAGTTGGGTCATGACATTAAACTAGGCACTTCTTAGGAGGCAACCCAAGCATTTTGCTAATTATTTGTTTATTTGAGACTCAGAGTCATAGTAGTTATTCGATTTAAATTAAGAGACAGTGTTGCAATTGTAATAATTTTGAGGATTTCTGTGCTTTGAGACTTGGTTTGCAGGCAAGAGTTGGAAGAACTGAAGATCTGAAAAAATAATTGGACGTGGAACAGCTCCTACGAGCAGGCCTATGAGTCATAGTCTTCACTACGACTTATAGTCATGCCTCGTAGGGGGAAACAGTAAGTATGTGAATTTGGCACATACACTACGAGCCAACCTTATGATTCGTAGGATCCCCTACGAGTCCTAAGTGTGGTTTATAGTGCCCAGGTATGATTTCTAAATTTTTACCAAGTTTTGGCTCTACTACAAGATCGGGACCTACAAGTCGTAGGACACCCTGTGACTCATAGTCGGGATCTCATAGCCTCGATCTGCAACTTTTTAAAATCTGACCCGATTTGCTTATAAAAGGGGTCAAAATTATTTTTGACCCCCAAATTCAATTCTTAAACCCTAAGAGGCGACGAAAAACCCTCCCCCATCATCCACATCCTTTTTTCGACCAAATTCCTGACTACCCATGTCATTTTCTAGTAGGGATTCCAGCAAGGGTATAAATTTTTAGGGTTTCGACACGAACTTCACTCCCTTTTGCTTTGGTTCACTTCTTAATTCGATTGATAAAATGCCTCCAAAAGACGAATGGTATGTCCAAGCTCTCAAACGGAGGTTGCGGGATAAATCCTCCGACATCGAGTAATCTGAGGGCTCTGTGGAAGTCCACAGAGTCAGGTTAGACCTAGAGGCCAATAGACTTCAGACTCAGGCACTTGTAGCTCAGACACCTATGGAAGTGAGTAGTTCCTCCAATCTTTTGGTGGGGTAGTAGAAGTTATGGATTAAGGTGAAGTCTGAATAACCTCAAGTCCATAACTTCCCCTATTTTTGCTCCCAAGGTTTTCTTGCCGTGTTTGTTTTTCCTTGTAGATGTTTTATTTTCTGTTGAACCAGCATGCTTTAGGAAGTATAGATAATTTGTAAATGCATAGTAATGTTATCGTTTGACATATATATAGTTCTTAGATTTTCTTTAAACTTTTGATGCAAAATTAGGTACCTCGAAATTTTTTGAGGTTGTGAGTATTGATGCATTCACATATTTTTGAGTATCTGGCAATGTTTGTTTTGATATTGTGAAGGTAAGCTGAGACTGAAAGCATGACCGGTGAGTCTATACTTGATTGTGGATGCAACTGCCATGTGTGATGTGAGCCTATTTTGATGCATTCATGCATCCTGTATGGACCCAGAACTTGCCTTGTTACTCTAAAGTTGGATTGGTGATTTGGTGGATATGGAAGGGATCTTAGGCCTTTGTTCCTTGAGTGAAACCACTTTTAGCCTAAATGACCCACCAGATGAGTAAGTGAATCCCTTGTTCCAAACTTTTGAGCTTATCATGTACTCATTCTTTCTTGATACCTTGCTAGCTTAACCTTGTTGGATGAAATGTATATACATTGGCCCTGGTCTATCCTTGAACATGTGAACCTTGATTGAGGCCAAAGGCCTAAGTTGAGAGTGGTTGTAGTTAGTGGCCTTGGTTTGAGCCATAGATATTGTATACTTCACCTGAGGCTAAAAGCTCAAGTTGAGGGTGGCCCATATTGTGGCAAAGTAATAATAATAAGGTGGTTATTTGGGAAATCAAGAAAGAAATGAAAAAGCATGAATCGAGTGAAGAAAATACAATTGCCTTGACTTGAAGAAAAAATAAAATAAAAAGAGTTTGAAATAAAGGCTCAGTTGAAAAAGAGAAAGAAAGCACCCGAGAAAAGTTCAAAACAGGAAAATAAGGGTGGATTGGTTTAAAAAGGGGTGGATTATGAAAGTAAAAAGTGTTGATAAACATGGTTTAAGGATTGCTTTAGTCACTATTTGCCCAAAATACCCCACCAAAGCACCCTGAGACGATGTTACAAACCTAGAAGTCCTAAAGTTATCCACCTCCACTTTGTCACCAAGCCAGAAGATGAGCATGGAGGCAAGTCTATGGTGTTAGTCAGTATGCATTGAATTTTAGTTGTGATAGTGAGAATGCTTCCTCAGTTCCTGACTTCTAAAATGCTTTTGAGTGTGTATAAGGGACTTCTTTCTAGTGAGGACATTTGCACTACTTGAGTAGCATATGACTATACTTATGATTGTGGATGGTTGATGCTCCTCATCTTATCATAGTTGTATTGCTAGGTATCTCATTATGTTCCTTTTTGCTAAATAATTCCACAATCCTGTTTTGGAAATGTTAGCTGGGTACCTAAATTAGAGAAGTGAGATATATGCCATTAGTTTAGTTGCTATGTATTTCTCTTTAACTGTGTATATTGAGTCATTGCTTGAGGACAATTAACAATTCTAAGTTGAGGATATTGATATGCTGTCAAAATACAGAACATTTTATGTCTGAAATAAGGGATTTTGTGAGTTCTTAAAGCAACCTTTTAGTGTTTTGATGTGTTTTTATATTAATCTTGCAGAAAAGTTACGTTGGCATGATTTTAAAGAAAAGTTGCTGATTTTGCTAAAGTACAGGGCTTACGAGCCAACCTACGAGTCGTAGCTTAAGCTACAAATCGTAGGGTGGTGTCGTAGTGGGAATCAGAGACCAAAAATCATAAATCTGCCAAGTGAAGGTCATCCCTACGAGCCCAGCCTACGAGTCATAATACACACTATGACTCGTATAGGTGGACTCACAGCAAGAATCAGAGGGCTAAAATGTTGGACCAAAAACTAAATACCTATGAGACCAATATATGAAGTCGTAGCTCAAGTAACTACTCGTACCTATGGGTTGTACTAGTTCAGTCTAAGATGCCAAGAACCTGATACGAGACTCCGACCACGACTCGTAGGCCAACCTATGAGTTGCAATGGTGACATTTATCAGATGTCAGCTATCTTTAATGCATAATTCCTAGGGTTGTTTTATAAATACTATAAATAGTTTAAGTTAGGTTTTTGATAGTTAGAACAGTAGACAATTCTCTATTACATTTTGAAGCGTTTCTTAGGTTTTCTAGAGTAGATTATTGTTCTCTTTTGGAAAACCCATTTTGGGGATTGCAAATCTTGCCCTATACTCATTGTTGATCAATCAAGCTTGTGGGTTTGCAACTTGTGGTGCCTATTTCCTTCATTGTTATTGGTGAGACTGTCAACTATGTCTATTATTTGCATATTTGTGTGTTTTATCTTAGCCATGAGTAGCTAAGCACCCACAACTTCGGGTTGTGGGAGCCATGAGTAATTGACTTGAGATGACCTAGGTTTTGTGTATGTCTATGATTGGGGCCTTTCATGTATTGTCTATTTTCCTTCATGATTAATGTTGTTTATTGGTGGCCAACATCAAACCCTGCCTACTATCACTATCCCGACCAAGGTAGTGACCAATAGGAGAAGTGAAGTAGATGACAGAGTTCGATTGATGTCTTTGCATCTAATCGACCAAACCTGACCAAGGGGAGGTTGACTGGGACAATAGGTAATGGTAAGTTGGCACGCCATGGTAGCCAACCAAGCGCCATGGTGAAATTCGACCTTCACCTTTATAAGAGGGCTGGAAGAACCTAAGTTACCATCCTGCATGCAATTTACTAATTATAGTTATGTTATCTAGGGTAATTTAGTCAAAGAACCATGGGGAACACAATTCCAAGTTGTCTCCAAAATTGAGTGTTTTTCCTGCATTTTAATTAGTGTTTTATTTATGTTGTTTTTGAATCACGACCCTCCCCCCAATTAAGAGATTGTAGTCATAGGTACTTGAAATAATTAGTAATGAAATCTTGTAGTCAAGCCCTATATTCCCTATGGATTTGACCCTGACCTTGGTTAGGTTAATTACTAATAGCGATCGCTTTCTTATTGGAGCATGACCATCACATCAAATGCCTATCAGTTGAAGGATATAACACAGATGTGGTATACTCAGTTGTTTTTGGAGAGGGTTTGTGGTGATGCTGTTAATTGGGAAGAGTTCAAGCTTTCCTTTCTAGATCGTTTCTTCCTACTTGAGCTTAGGGAAGCTAGGATGATCGAGTTTTTTCAACCTTTGGCAAGATAACATGAGCGTGAGAGATTATGCCCTCATGTTCAGTAAGCTCTCCAAGTATGCTCCGACACTTGTGGATGATCCTCATGCAAGAATGCACGAGTTCATTTCTGGTATCTCTGACTAGCTTGTATAAGAATGTCATACAACCATGCTTAATCGGGATATGGATATCTCTAGACTTATGATTTTTGCTGAACAAATTGAAGAGGAGAAACTCAAGGGGAAGAGAGTGTATGATCTTAAGAGGGATCGTTTTGATGTGGGTTCTCCAGCTCTCTGGGTGGTGATTTTGGTCGCTTCCAACATGGCCAAGGTTCAAGTACTCAGGTTGCTACTGCTAAGGTGCCTCATCCTAGGGCACCTGTTGATGGTTTTCAGGGATATCTATTGTGTGATAAGTATGGGAAGCCCCACACAGGTGAATGTTGGAGGAATTTGGGTGCTTGCTTTGGGTGTGGTGATAAGAGTCATAAGCTTGCTGATTGCCCTAAGAATCCTCAGAAGGGTAAAGGTCAGGTGGCCTGAGTGGACAAGGCTATCCAAGAGTTCCTCAATATGTTGCTCCGAGGAACAATAGGTTCTATGCTTTTCATGCATGTTAGGAGGTTAAGGAGGCCCCGGATGTCGTGACTGGTAGGTCAAAAGTCTTTGATTTTGATACTTATACTTTGCTTGATATGGGTGCAAACTTTTCTTTTGAGACTCCTCTGTTGGCTGTTAAATTTGATTTGAGTCCAAAAATTTTGAGGGAGCCTTACTCAGTGTATACTCCCGTGGGTGAATCTGTTGTTGTACATAGGATCTATCATGGTTGTCCTATTTTTGTATTGCATAAGGTTTTTCCATGCAATCTTGTAGAACTTGAAATGTATGATTTTAATGTAATTCTTGGAATGGATTGGTTGCATAAATCATATGCCTATATAGATTGTAGAACCTGCAAGGTTGAGTTTCAACCTCCCGGTGAGCCTGTTCTTGAATGAAAGGATAGTGACTCCATGATTAAGGGTCGTTTTATTTCCTACTTCAAAGCTTGGAGGATGATATCCAAGGGATGTATAAATTAAATTGTAAGCATTAGATGTGGAGTTCGAATTACCTACTCTTTAGTCGGTTCCGGTGGTGAATGAGTTTCCGGACGTGTTCCCCGAAGACTTGCCCAGTATCCCTCTCGAAAGAGAAGTAGATTTTAGCATAGATCTTCTTCTGGATGCTCAACCTATCTCTATTCCTCCCTATAGTATGGCACCAGCTGAGTTGAAGGAATTGAAGGATCAATTAAAAGATTTGCTAGAAAAGGGTTTCATCAGGCCAAGTATATCCCCATGGGGTGCTCCGGTGTTATTTGTAAGGAATAAAGATGGGTCTCTTCGTATGTGTGTCACTTATAGGCAATTGAATAAGGTGACCATTAAGTATAAGTATTTGTTGCTAAGGATCGATGATTTGTTTGACTAACTTCAAAGGGATACTCACTTTTTGAAGATTGATCTTCGTTCTGGGTATCATCAGTTAAAGGTTAGAGAGTATGACATCCCCAAGACGGCATTTCGGACAAGGTATGGGCACTTTGAGTTTATGGTGATGTTGTTTGGCCTAACTAATCCCCCAACCGTGTTTATGGATCTTATGAATCAAATGTTCAAGACATTCCTTAACAGTTTTGTGGTTGTCTTCACTGATGATATTCTAATCTATTCCCGAAGTCAGCGGGAGCATATGGATTATTTGAAGTTGGTTTTTCAAACCTTGAGGGAGAAGAAATTGTATGCCAAATTTAGCAAATGTGAGTTTTGGTTAGGTGAAGTTGCTTTTCTAGGTCATGTGGTGTCCGTTGATGGCATAAAGGTGGATCCAAAGAAGACCGAGATAGTAAAGAATTGGCCTAGACCATTGGCTCCTTTGGACATTCGAAGTTTTCTTGGGTTGGTGGGTTATTATAGAAGGTTCGTTGAGGGGTTCTCATCCATTGCATCTCCATTGACTAAGTTAACTCAAAAGAAGGCTAAGTTTGTGTGGTCGGATGAGTGTGAGAGGAGTTTCCAAATTTTGAAGGATCGACTTACATCGGCTCCGATTTTGACTCCACCAAATGGCATGGATGGGTTTGTGGTATATTCTGATGCCTCTCGAATTGGGTTGGGTAGCGTACTTATGCAACATGGTAAGGTGATAGCTTATGCACCAAGACAATTGAAGGTACATGAGCATAATTACCCAACTCATGACCTTGAGTTATCGGCGGTGGTCTTTGCTTTAAAAATTTGGAGACACTATTTGTACAGGGTGCATGTTGATATTTTCACCGATCATGAGAGTTTACAATATATGTTCACTCAAAGGGACCTTAACTTGAGACAAAGGAGAGGGTTGGAACTCCTAAAAGATTACGACATGAGCGTTCTATATCACCCCGAAAAGGCAAATGTGGTAGCTGATGCTCTTAGTAGGCTCTTTATGGGAAGTGTGGCTTATGTCGAAGAGGGGATTAAGGAGTTGGCAAGGGATGTTCACCGTTTGGCCAGATTGGGTGTTGGGGTGGCCGACTCCAATAATGGTGGTATATATGTTCAAAATGAGGTAGATCCTCGGTGATTGTTGATGTGAAAGCTAAGTAAGATTTAGATCCATCCTTGGTTGAATTGAAGAAATTGGTTGTCGAAAAGAATATTGAGAATTTCGTCCAAGGGGGAGATGGTGTACTTTGGTATCAAGACCGGTTATGTGTTCCGGATGTGAATGGACTTAAAGAGGTGATCATGAGTGAAGATAATATGTCACATTTTTCTATTCACCTAGGATCTACTAAGATGTATCGAGAATTGAAGGAGGTGTATTGGTGGCATGGTATGAAGAAGGACAAGCAAAATTTGTATCCGAATGCCCAAATTGTCAACAAGTAAAGGTGGAGCACCAAAGGCTCGGTGGGTTGGCTCAAGACATTGAGATTCCTACGTGGAAGTGGGAGGACATAAATATAGACTTTGTAGTTGGGTTGCCTCAAAAGCAATTTGACTCCATTTGGATTGTCGTCAATCAGAAGACTAAGTCGGCTTATTTTCTACTGGTTAAGGCTACTTTTGGTGCCGAAGATTATGCGAAGTTGTACATTCGAGAATTGGTAAGGTTGCATGGTGTGCCTTAGTTTATCATATCGGATTAGGGTACCTAATTTACTTCGAACTTTTGGAGCTCATTTCAAAAGGGACTTGGTACTAAGGTCAAGTTGAGCATAGTCTCTGATCCTCAAACTGATAGGCAAGCGGAGAGGAAAATTAAACTTTGGAGGATATGTTGAGGGCGTCTGTGTTGGAATTTAAGGGTAATTGGGATGACCATCTTCCACTCATCGAGTTCGCCTACAGTAATAGCTTTCATGCTAGCATTGGTATGGCACCGTTTGAGGCCTTGTATGGTAGGAGGTGTATGTCTCCAGAGGGGTGGTTTGAGTTAGGCGAGGAGGCTATCAAAAACACATCCAAGAATGGCTTAAATATCTTGTTCATCAGATACATAAAAAATGCTGGTGCATTCGTTAGCCCAAATGACATAACAAGAAATTCCAGGTGACCATAGCGTGTTCTGAAAGATGTCTTAGGTATATCATTCTCTTCACTCTCACTTGGTGATAACCTGATCTCAAATCAATTTTTGAAAAGTATTTGGCACCCTGTAACTGATCAAATAAATCGTCAATCCTGGAGAGGGGTATTTATTCTTAATTATCACTCTATTCAATTGTCGATAGTCGATACACATTCTTAAGGTGCCATCCTTTTTGCGTACAAATAACACTGGTGCACCCAAAGGGATATACTAGGTCTTATAAAACCCTTCTTCAATAAGTCTTTTAACTACTCTTTTAATTCGCGCAATTCTGCCGGGGCCATTCTATATGGAGGGATGGAAATAGGTTGAGTGCTTGGAATTAAGTCAATACGAAAATCTACATCTCGTTCTGGAGGTAAGACTGGAAGTTCTTCAGGGAACACATCAACGAATTCATTCATTGTTGGAACTGATTGAAAGTTGGTGATTCTGCCTCCATATCCCTCACCCTAACTAAATAACATATATACCCCTTAGATATCATCTTTCTGGCCTTAAAATAAGAGATGAACTTACTCTTTGGTGCCCCAATATTGCCTTCTCATTCAATAACTGCCTCATTTGAAAAGTGGAAGTACACTTTCTTAGTTCGGCAACCCACGGTGTCATAGCAAGAAGCTAACTAATCCATGCCCATTATAACATCTAATTCCACCATTTCTAGCTCAATAATGTCGGCCAATGTGTCACGATCACAAACAATTACTACACAGTTATAATAAACTCTTCTAGCATAATAGATTCATCGGTTAGTGTGGACACTTCAAATGGTTTGTTAAATAATTTGGGTGTTCTCTTAAGCTTCCCTGCAACTAGTGGGGTAATGTATGATAGTGCAGAAGCAAGGTCAATTAATACATATACATTATGTGAAAAGATGGACAACATACCTGTGACCACTTCAGGTGAAGCTTTCAAATTTTACCGACTCCCGAGAGCATAAGTGCGATTCTGGACTCTGCTAGAGCTAGCTGACCCTCTAACACCTCTACCACGACCCATAGCTGCTTATTAACCCCCACCTAATGGAGGAACTGATGATGATGATGCAACAATTGATCTAGTAGGTCGTGCTATATCACCCATACGTCTCCTCGGGCAATCTTTCATCATATGCCCTAGCGCACCACACCAATAACAAGCGTCTGTCCCAACATGACATATACCTGAATGACTTCTTCCACACTATTTACAAGGCTGCGTAGGGATCATTTGCCAGCCTGCTGAATATCCTATTGTCTAATGTACCTTGTCCCTCACCTCGTTGACCAAACTAATTACTTTTAGACCCTTAAAGTTGTGGTGGAGCAATGGTTGCAGAGTAGGAGGATGATGGCCTAGGCGGTCTGTTAAAAAACTGAGGCCTAAGCTCACCTTGGGGTGGTGTAACCTACTCTGTAGACCTGTCCCTCTTGGACTGCGCCCTTTCTAAATCTTGTGTCCTTCTCCTTTGCCTCTAATCCACCAATTTCTGTGCAAAATCTTGCATTCTCTCTATATCCATGTCTTTGTTCAAGGAAGCAATGGTACAGTCTCTGACCAGGTATGTATCCAATCGATCCACATATCGATGAACTCTATCCGCCATGGTAGCAACTACATTAGGGGCATACCTGGCCAGGGAATTAAATTGAAGGCTATACTTCCTCACGCTCATATTCCCTTGGTGGAGATTCAAGAACTAATCTGCATGGGCCTCTCAGGTCTCTAATGGAAAGTAATGGTCAAGAAATGCCTCTTTGAACTCCTTCCAGGTAGTTGGGGGTGCATCTATACCCTTAGATTGCTTCCAAGATTCATGCCACATTATAGCCACACCCTTCAACCTATATGTTGCTAACTTGATAGCTTCTGTAGAACTCATATGCATAACATCTAAAGTGTGCTGAATCTGATCAATAAAGTCTTGGGGATCTTTATTAGGCTCTGACCCAGTGAAAGATGGAGGGTCCAAATTATGAAAATCACGTAATCCTAGTGCTAGTTGCCCTATTCTCACCACCTACACCTATAACTGGACCTTCCTGCCTTTGACCTTGGCCAGCAACCATACGAGTCAATAGTTGGACTGCATTTCTCAGATCCTGCAGGGTAGCATCAATAGTTGGTTCTGGGGGATTTTCACTACTTCTGGGTTCATCAGGAGCTGGAGGAGTTGGAGATGTCTATGACAGAGACTCCTCTTGAATCTCATTTCATTGTCTCACCTGACTGGGCATACCAACCACCACTTCTATTCCCTTCCCTTTACCTTTGTTTTGCCTGGTTTCTGCATACTTGTTGTACAAAACAATTTAGAAATTAGACATAATACACCTATTACACTCGGCTCTATGGCGTGATCTAAAGAATGAAAAGAAAATAACAACTTATAAATGCCACATAGCCTCCTGCTTATAAATGTGGTGCACAACACATTGATAAACAAGACTCTACATAGACACGACCTTGTAGACTCCCTTGGACAACCCACTCTGATACCACTTCTGTCACGCCCAAAGTCTCGTTAGGGCAGACTGGCACCCATTGCCGATAAGTCCCGGGAGAACCAACCTGTATCTATGCACTTTCTATACATATTATAAGGAAATCCTATGCTCAATATGCCTTTAAGAAAGTAAACAGTGATAACAATCCAAAAGGAGATGCATATGGCTAGGCCGTTGGGGACACAATGTTTAAAGTACGAGACATGACCACACTTTAATTTACATAGTCTACAACGCCTCTAGATAAAGAAAACTACCAGATAAGGGTCTGGACAGGCCCCGCCTCGACTAACTATACAATACAAAAATGTACGATCTAGATGCACAAAGCTCTAAAGCAACCTGGAGCTTGGTAACAACAGCTGGATATCCTGTACTCCTACTAGGGGGATATACTATTACCTATAACTGCAACATGAAATGCAGGTCCCCCATAAGGGATATTAGTACGAGATAATGTACTGAATATGTAAGGTAGGAAATACTGTATATGAAGTAACAACTCAAATGAGACTATGTACCGGTGTAGGATAAGAGACCACCTTTAGTTATACTATGGGATCATATACTTTATGTTCTTTTGATTACTTTACCTTTACTGTATAGTCTGTGCACAGCATGTAATACAAATGACCAGCTGATCAGTGGTAAATCTATATCGGGATTGACCCTGGCTAGGCTTTTCCTTTAACCCCTTGGGCTACTCTCGTGATAGGATCGACCCTGGCTAGGTGATTCTTCCACCCCTCAGGTTACCACCCATCAATAAGCAATATACTTTATCTTTAAATTACCTCTGAGATGATTCTTTTGGTGGTCATAATATTGGAGATGTAGAACTACAGATACAACACATGACATGTAAATAATCACAAAAGACAACACTATAATGAAAGGAGTAAGTTACACAAATAATGAAATGCATAGGAGGTAGAACAATACATGAACTTTATTTAGTAGAACGAACTCGTGTATCTTGGTATCCAAGTATGTATGTAGATTTAAAGGTGACTATGTATGGGAGAATATGAACATGTAAAAGAGTGGAGACACAATTAATAGTTGTGTTGGAGTTGGTAAGTGCCTTTATGTGTCAAGGAGGGATCTATGTTTCATGCCAAATAATATAAAATCAAGTAGCCTTACATACCTCGCTGTACAACCTCGCTATTACCTTGAGATAACCTTCCCTTTCTTCAAATATTTATTTACAATATAGTAGGTGATAAAACTAGCATTAGCAGCCAATAGATACATCTTGGCAGCCTAATCTAATAAAAAAAATAGCATACTGGTAGCAAGCGTATAATTGTAAACCCGAGCGTATTCTTTCAACCTTTCTGCCTCTAATCATATTTTTTATAATACACATTCTCATATACATATCATGTGCATTCCGTTTAAATGCCATAACAGTCTTACAACAGCCCAAAAGTATAACATATAACAATTCTACACAACATACAAATAGGCGGCATAACGTTATATTCTTTCGCTACATTTTGACGTCAGCAATCCCGAACCTGTTTCAACTTTACCCAAACTGTATCCAACTTTTTTTACACATAAAACCAATCTTACATTAGTCCACAAATAGTCCCAAATTATATGAAGGTCGTGAAGCAACAATTTCCAATTATCAGCTCACAAGTTTCTTTTACGAGTACAATTAATATATCCTACAATAAGTCATCTTTGCGGACTGTAACATTGGTAAAGCTGCCGGGTTGCATTACTATCAAACCAAATTTTGTTAAAAACATAAATCTTACTTCATTACGATCAACGAAGAATAGAAAAGCCTCTTAATTAATATGAAAAGTGTACCACAATCCTTAGGATATATGTTGTCCAAAATTTCTCGCGCATGTATAGTTAGCTTATTTTTTTGGTTTTTATAAACAAACCATACTAAGTACATAAGTAGATTTACTTACCTTTAAACTCAAGGTTTAGATCTTATTTAGGAATTCTTGTAAGGTTGTGAGCCTGTTTTTCATAACTTGAAAGAGGGCAAAGAATAACCAAGAAAGCAGATGTTTTTCTTGTCCTGGTTGAAGTGACTCTAGGGGGTTGTCTTCAACCCTTTTTAAAAGACTCTTGGCCAACTCACTTTTGATTTCTTAGCCTTAACATTAAGTTGGTGATGCAACTTGTTGCTTCTTTCACTTGGGCCTTAAGGGGCTCCAAATTGATGGGCCTTTGCTGCCCATTTTCCCCCTTTCTCTTAGTTAATGTTGGGCCCAAATTATCAAAGAAATTGTGATGTCTTTGGGATCTTTTAATATCCTTATTGGGATGAAAATACAGTCAATTTATGATGCTAAAACATTGGCTAAAGTTACACCCTTAACACGAACTTTATTCATAATCGGACTTGGACAATTTCGACGTCAGGCCTCGTCTCCATTTAGCTAGCAAATTTAAGCTAAGCAAGTAGGTGACTCACCTGCTAGCTTTTTAAGTCCTTCAAGCATCTCAATACTCTGACTTTTTTTAGGGCCGTGATCTCCTCAATTTGACATAAAACATGTATAGACTCGACCCTCTTAAGTGTTAGACGCATATATCGCCCTATAACATGAGATCCAAGCACTTTTAAAAATGAGCGCTAATTTGATCAAACCATATCATGTTTCATTTGCATAGTACTAGTATTGTAAGATGTGAGGTGTTACAGGTTCTCTTCATTTTAGTGGAGGTATGTGGGTTTTGATCCTTGGTTACTTCCAATCAAGGAGACGCAAGCTATTTTTCAACCAATCTACATCAATTTTGCTTACTTTAATTCGGGATTTAAAATATTTTGAATCCTTAAATTCCAAAAATTAATGAGATATGTTTATCTATGGATTTAAAGATGAATTAAGCTTTGAAATATTAAAATACTTTGTTATTATGAATATTGGAATATGGTCCCTTAAATGTTTGAATCTAAGCATGGGTGATTACATCATAATTTGAAATGTGGATTTAACTATATTTTTACTTGAATTTCATATTATATTGATGGTTTTAGATTGAATCTCAATTACCCATGCCATTCTCACATCATTCACAGCATATGCATTCATGTTCATAGGAATTTATGGAAATTATGTTATGGGTTAAGCCTAATTATGTTCTATGATATGATTTTGATAAGATAGTGGTTATGACAAAAATCTGATCACATGTATGTCTATGATTATGATCTTTGAACATTTTGGGTGCTTGCACCATTTTGTATATTAATGGGCTATTCCTATGCATGAGTATTAAGACAATGAAAGTATGGTTTTGCCATTTGAGCCTAAGTATGAAATATTTTGAATGATGTTTAGTTATTAAGTCCAATTGTGCATTGAAGTGTTTTGGCAAGACTTGTATCTCTTGAAAGCATATATAACTGCATATACTATAAGTATTCTATGGGATGACGATTTAGCTCCGATGTAATGAGGGTTCCGCTCTCTTTCCTTGAACTATATGCCCAGTATAGTTTCCTTTTCGAAATGGGGTTGCCCGTAAGGAAAGTTGTCTCTAAAATGGGGTTGCATGTAAGGAAAAGAAATGATATGATATGCTTTATGTGAAAATTCTATCCGAAATGGGGTTGGTCGTAAGAAAGGTTGCTTCATATGAAATGGGGTTTTCCCGTAAGGTGAAGTATGGTTTACCTTTGGCAAGTAGACCAACTCTTTAACGGTGAGTTGTTTTCATCAGGATTCCAAGTAATAGCTTGCTTGGTCTTACTTATGTCAGTTGAGATCACTTCCCCACTATATATGAAAGAGCATCATTTGCATTTCATGCATCATTTGTTTCATAACATCTTTTTATATTACGTTCCTTGCTATATATCTCTTTCTATAATATTTGCCCTTGTTATCTAACATGGAAAATGCAGGTTTTGGTAAATTCATGCATTGGATCTCGCATACTTAGTACATTCAAATATACTAACACATACTCTTTCCTACATGATTTCACCATGTAGGGATTGAGGACTTTGATCATCTACTATTTGACACTTAGCTCAGATTTCAAGTTTATTTTTAGTGGTGAGTCTTATCTTTCATGGAAAATGCTCTATCTTTCTACCTATGATACTTTCGTTTCTTGAGGGTGAGCCCGAGTAATATCTTGGAACTTGACCTATCTATGTAGAGGCATTGTTGGATACCTTGTACACCTCCTTATGTTTATGCTATGTGTTATGGTTAAAGTCTATCTTACGGATTGCCTATCTTGACCATCGTTATGTGAGTTGGTTATGTGATTTATGGATCAGTTATATGTTGTGTTGGAAAGATCCTAAGTCCCAAATTACCCCATAGAGTGAGTCCTACTTTCCCACCCCGTAGAACTATGTACTTACTTGTGTGCGCTTCCGAACCGATGATGCAAATTTTGGTATCTTGACGCTTGTTTGGGGACTCTCGGGTTTCAATTCGTCGTGTCACATCTAGGCCCTAGATCTGGGTCGTGACAAGATTTAGTGATCCTCCGAAGTAAAGGAGGCTCACAAACTTAACTGAAATGCTCATATCCTCAATGGTGCGCCTGTTGGTGATCTCTAGTACCTACTTCTGCATCATAAAATGATGCAGTACAAAAGGGGACATCAGTACTTGAAATATGATGGTATGTAAAATAGCTTAATGAAACAGAAACATGTAGAATAATATAGAACAACATATCTCCAAATAATACTAAATCAGTTTGTCAAATGTCTATCTAAAGTAAGAACAAAGAGTAAACAAGTGACCCATCAACCAACTCAAATCTCATCAATCAACTCAGACTTAACACAAAGGAACTCAGCTCAACTCGACTCTGAGTACTCGATGTGGGAACTTTTTGGGAGATTCTCTTATCTGACAACAATCACTTACGAGTCAGTGATTGCACAACAATCCCATTGATGTTGCGACAGTTGTTCTGTACTTGGCGAGTAAAGAACGAATATGATCCACAAGGGATCTAAACTCTACTGTCTGCTATTGTTCCAGATACATTATATCAAGTGGGGACCATGTGACGTAATGGTTTAAGCCCCTTCTTAAGCTTGGAACATAGTTAATAAGTGCGAGCAGGACTTACTCTTACCCATTTTTGGTGCTCAATACTTCTCCCAAAACTCAATGCTCATAAGACTCTTCTTCATCTCAATTAGCCTCATGGAGGCACTCATCAACTCAATTAGTCTCATGGAGACTCTCATCACCTTATTAACTCAAACTCAAAGGTCCTCTATTATTTTGGGGACTTTAACTCATCTTAGTTTGAATCAATTCTCATTAAGAACTCAAGGACTCAGATCATTAATTAAAAGAAGTTGTTTAGACGGAATTCAAGAACTCAATTATGAAGGCTTATAGGATTATCAAGCTCAATTAACTCAACTGCATACTCACATCAAGACTTTACTCAACATACTCAAACCAAGGTTCTAGACGTAGGTTCATTCATGCATGCTTTCACAAATTAACATATAGAGTTTATATAATATCTCATGAAAATTATTTTATTCAAGAAAACAAGTTTGTGATGATCATCAATATATGAAAATCCATGTAATAGATATAATTTTCAGGAAAATAATCAAGAAGTATTACATGAAACATGTATGGGGACTCATAGACTCTCAACTCCTCAATTTCCATCTATAGGGCGCATGGGAGAGCAATCCCATACTTTAGTTTGGCCATACATACCAGTGTGAAGCTTTTGACAATGAACCTCAAAGAATTCTCCTTGAACTCTTCAATTCCTCGCTCCTCTTCTCTTCTCTTTATCCCTAGTCTTTTTCAATTACTTTGAAAGAACTTAGAATGGGGTTTAAAACCCCTTTTACGCTCAAAACGATCTATTTTGATCATCTTTTGAGTTGATGAGGGGTTGGAAAAGGTCTAGAATGACCCTCACAAATTAAAGAAAAAAAGTTCCATCTTAGGACATAGGGTCTGTGATGCGGACCCTATGCAGTTTGGGTGTTTTTTCGTTGAAAATCCTCCTAACGAGATTTCCATTCCTGTAGAAAATTTTAGGAACAAAATTAATTTGACACCCCTCATGTGCTTCGAAAATGCCCTATAGTGTAATTCTCAAATATCTCAAAATCCATGCATGATTTTGAAATTTTGATTTCATATTCTTGTTTGGGGGCAAAATTGTATAGGAAATGGGTGGCCTTCGATATTTAGGTAACCCATAGTGAAAAGTAATTTTTCGCTATGAGAGCCGAGGTAGTGTGCCTTTGCAATGGTACCGCCTCGCACCAGGGGCGCGGCTCAGTGTAATCTGAGCCTTCGCATGTGGTCCGCGCCGCGCCTAGGGAGCGGACCAGTGAAAATTTTTCCTTATTTTCCAATTTTCGCTCATGGGCGTTTGGGCAATAAACCAATGCCTATTTAAATGGGAATCCTTTATCTTTTCAACAATTCCATGCACTTAATCTCTCATAAACACTCCCAAAATCCTCCTAATTCATCACCAAATCCTCTATTCAAACTCAAG
Organism: Solanum clarkiae; assembly: GCA_011800125.2. Classification (NCBI taxonomy): domain Eukaryota; kingdom Viridiplantae; phylum Streptophyta; class Magnoliopsida; order Solanales; family Solanaceae; genus Solanum; species Solanum clarkiae. Next base: position 21,831 of record JAABOM020007338.1, on the reverse strand, counting down.
AATCTCAAGAACTTATTTTGGGTTTCAAGAACCTAACTTAAGCCTCAAGTCTTCCTCAATTTTTTCTTCAAGAACTCCAAGGTTTAGGTATGTGGATCTTCATCCATGGGGCCTTTCACATGTGGAGCACAACTCTCTCTTTTTATGAAATTTCATGATTTCAAGATTTAATTCTTCATGAGTACTTTCTATTATGCATTATATATATGAGTTATGTTTGATGTTATCAAGAATTGATTGATTATGCATGAATACTTATTCAAAAACCTACTTCATGAGTTGATTTGTGTCTATTGAGATTATGCATGATATAAACTATGAAAACTGTGGAGGATTGTAAACTTTTAAAAATGAATTTAATGATACACAAATTAAGGGTTTTAACTACAACGTTGGTGGGTTATCTTGCATGACTTTAAAATGATTTGATTCTGCTCTTTATTTTCTTATACTCTTAAAATGCATGATTTTGAGCATATGCTCCTATACCCACCATGTTTGGCTGAATTACATGATAAGGATTATTATGTTGATAATAGATTATTGCATGATTTGCAAGACAAGAATGACATGATAAGTGATGGGCTCCAAAGCATGTATTAAACTCATGAAAGATTTCTAAGAATTACAAGAATTATGTTGAGCCCTTATTATGTATTCCTACCTCTTATGAGTGAATAATGTTTATATGAGGGGGCAAGCATGATATATATTTACCCTCATGTACAAACTAAAACTCACTAGTAGGGTCAAACACGTTACAATGTCTACCCTCATGTGAAATGCAATGCCTACTAGAAGGGGTCAAGTCTATGCATTATTTTTACCCTCTAGAATAAGGTTTATGCCCATATAGGGGTCAAGTATGTGAATGAGCTACTCATGCCATGTTATCATGTCTTTACAAGTTATTCATGTTAGATTAAATTTATGATTATTTTAAGTATTTCGTAGATTTAGACTTAGCGCCGCTTGAGGCTTAAGGTGGGGGATCGACTCAAGTGATCCTTATATAAAGTCTTGGTCTCTTAACTATGTGCCACCAAAGATTTCTGTTATTTCCCTAAATGGGCTTACCAGTGGATCTATCTAGGACAAGTTACCCACAATGTGGGGTCAAGTATGGTTTACCTTGGCAAGTAGACCACTCCTTCTCCGGTGGGAAGACATGCGTGGGGATTCAAAGTAGTATCTTACTTGGGCTTATATGTTGGTTAAGGTCTCCTCCTACATATGTATGTTACGTTATGCAAGTTGATTATCTACATGTATGTCTTATCTTACGCACTGATCATGCATGTAAGTAGTAGCTTTCTTGGGCTTATATGTTGGTTAAGGTATCCTCCCACATATGTATGTTACGTTATGCAAGTTGATTATCTACATGCATGTCTTACCTCACGCATTGATCATATATCTCATATTGAGATTATATCTATTGATTATGATTATGCATCTTGCATATTATGGCTTATGTTGTTGTTGCATTGCAGCCCACATATTTAGTACATTCCAAGTACTAATGCATACTCTATGCTTACATGATATCACCATGTAGGGACTGGAGCTCCTACTGATCCTCCTCCTCCAAGTGGCTAGGCGGATTCTTGAAGGCTACTATTGGTGAGTCTTCCACTCTGGGGATGATATTCCACTTTACTTTTATACTTTTGTTAAGACTTGTCTAATATTTTGTATACTTGTCTTTGAGGGTGAGCACGGGAGATGTCTTGGCCCCTACTCCATCTAAAGTATAGGTGTTGTTGGATATGGATTTTATGTATTGAGCTTGACTCCTATTTTATCTACGTTATTATGAAAAGCTTCCCTTATTCCCTTATTTCCCTCTATGATCTTTACGTTGGAGACGAGATGGAAGTCCCAAGTTTGTGTCCCTTAGACTTTATTGTTACTTCTTGTCTTATTTTTGCTTCCACAACCAAGGATAGGTGAATCATATGCTAAGAGGCTTGTTTAGGGTCCCTTCGGGTTCCCTATTTGCCATGTCACATCTAGGCCCTAGGCTTGGGTCATAAAAAGCTTGGTATTAGAGCACTAGGTTGTTAATGGTCCTCGGAAATCCAACACACCGCATCAAGTAGAGTCTTTTTCATGGTTGTGAAGTATGCCACAGCTATGAATAGGAAGCTATGAGGCATTTTAGGAAATGGTTCACTTCTTTATGATCTATGTTGTGCTTATGTTTAGATAAGGTTCTGTTCCCTAACGGATACTCTTTTTCTCTTTTAGGTTATACCGCTACCAAGCGAGAGACCACGGAGGGCTCGCACACTCGAGGAGGGTCCGGCTCCCCAAGAAGGAGGGGCTGCACATGTCGAATTTTAGAATGCCATTACCATGTTGACCCATGTCGTGACTAGTCAATTGAACTAAGGAGCCCAAGCTCCTTATGCTCCTACTCCAACCTCAAGAGTGAGGGACTTTACAAAATCCTCCGGATTTTCATGGTTCTAAACAGAGAAAGATCCCCAAGAGTTTATTGATGAGATATATAAGATTCTTGCTATTATGGTGGTGAGTTCTAAGGAGAAGGTGGAAATTGTAGCCTAGCAACTCAAAGATATTGTACAAATTTGGTTCACTCAATAGAAGCTAGAGAGGGGGAATAATGATCCTATCCCATAGGAGGAGTTCAAGGTCAACTTCCTCAATTGATTCTTCTTTATTAAGTTGAGAGAGGTAAAGATGATGGAATTTCACGAATCTCAAACAAGGCTCCATGAGTATGAGGGGGAGTATGCCCTCAAATTCATTGAGCTCTCAAAGTATGCTCCTCACTTGGTTACCAATCCTAGGGCAAAAATAAACAATTTTGTGTAGAGGGTGTCCGACTTGGTAAATAAAAAAAGTCGCACCGCTATGCTTGTGGGTGACATAGACTTTTCTTGGCTCACGACCTATGCCGAACAACTTGAAGGGGAGAAGCTTAGGAAGAGGAGAAGTGGGAGTCCAAGAGCGCCAGTTTGATGGTGGCTTTCAAGGTGCTAAGGGTGGTCATTTCTAACAAGGTAACAAATTCCAAGGTCAAGGGTCCTCCAATGCTCCAAACAAAGAATTTGCTAATGATGGGGTGCCCAACCCAAGGTTTCAAGGTGTCAATGATGTGAGTACTCTCCCAAGGTCCCAAAGGTGCAAAAGAAATTATGGTGGCCCATGCTTGAAGGATTCTAATGCTTTCTATGGGTGTGGGAAGATAGACCACAAGATTATTGATTGCTTCTATGCTCAAAACAAGTGTAAGGATGGTACTCCTCAAGGCCAAGGTGCTCAAATGGGTCAAAAGGCAAAGGGAGGCCAACAAGGGGGTACTCCATGGCATATTAGTTTTATGCTCTACAAGGAATACAAGGAGAAGATGAGGTGCCCAATGTTGTTATCGGTATGTTAAAGGTTTTTTATTATAATGTATATGTTTTATTAGATCCCGGTATCACTCTTTTCTTCATTACACCTTTTTTTGCTAATAAGCTTCATGTATGCTCCAAATTATTGTTTGAACTCTATGAGGTGTCTACCCCCATTGGTGGGTCCATTATTGCTAGAAAGGTCTATAGGGGTATTCTTGTATCTATATTGCATAAAGTTTTGCCTTGTGATTTTGTTGAACTTGACATGGTGGATTTTGACATTATTCTTGGGATGGATTGGTTACAATCATATCACACTTCCATCAATTGTAAAACTCGTAAAGTTAGGTTCCAAGTTCCTAATGAGTCCGTCTTTGAGTGGAAATGTGATAATTTAGTGGTTAAGGGTAGGTTCATCTCTATTCTTAAGGCCCGAAAATTGATTTCTAAGGTTGCATTCACCATCCTGTGGGGGTTAGGGATGTTGAGTCTAAAGTCCTTCCTATTGAGTCGGTTCCGGTAGTCAGTGAGTTTCTTGATGTCTTTTCCAATGAGCTTCCTGGTATTCCTCCCGAAAGGGAAATAGATTTTGGCATAGACCTCCTCTTTGATACACAACCTATTTCTAGTCTCCCTTACCATATAACCCTGGTGGAAATAAAGAAGTTGAAGGACCAATTAAAGGATTTATTAGAGAAACGTTTCATAAGGTCTAGCAAGTCACTTTGGGCTGTACTGGTGTTGTTTGTAAGAAAGAATGATCCTTCACTTAGAATGTGCATTGACTCCCAACAACTCAATAAGGTCACTATAAAGAATAAGTATTCGCTACCAAGGATAGATGACCTATTTGATCAACTACAAAGGGCTAATCAGTTTTCTAAGATTGATCTTTGGTTCGGATACCACCAAATAAGGGTGAGGGAGTGTGGTATTCCCAAGACGGCTTTTGGGAAAAGGTATGATCATTTTAAATTTGTGGTAATGTCCTTTGGCTTGACTAAATGCACCGGTAGTATTTATGGATCTCATGAATAGGGTCTTTAAACCTTACCTTGACATATTTGTGAGAGTCTTCATAGATAACATATTGATTTATTCCCAAAGTGAAAAAGAGTACGTGAATCATTTGAGGGTGATGTAGCAAATTTTGAGGGATGAGAGGTTGTTTGCTAAATTTGATAAATGTGAAATATGGTTGAAAGAGGTTGCATTCCTAGGGCACGTGGTGTCGGGAGTTGGAATTAAAGTGGACCATAAGAAGATGAAAGTGAGAAGGAATTGGCCTAGGCCCTTGACTCCGATGGATATTAGGAGTTTCTTGGGTTTGGTGGGGTACTATCGGAGGTTTGTGAATGGTTTCTCTTCAATTGCTTCCCCTATGACAAGATTGACACAAACAAAGGCAAAATTTACTTGGACCGATGAATATGAAAGAAGTTTCTAGACTTTGAAAGACAAGTTTTTCTCCACCACTATTTTGGCTTTACCAAAAGTAGAAGGGTTCGTGGTTTATTGTGATGCTTTAAGGATTGGATTGGGGTGTGTATTGATGCAAAATGACAAGGTTATAGCATATTCTTCTCGGCAACTAAAGGTGCATGAGCATAATTATCCCACCCACAATCTTGAATTAGTGGTTGTGGTATTTGCTTTGAAAATATGGCATCGTTATTAGTATAATGGGATTCATGTAGATGCATTCACTAATCACAAGAGTCTCCAATATGTTTTCACACAAAGGGATCTCAATTTAAGACAAAGAAGATCATTAGCACTCCTAAATGATTATGACATAAATGTGCACTATCACCTCGACAAAGCTAATGTTGTGGCTGATGCTCTAAGTAGAGTGTCCATGGGAAGTCTAGCTGATATTGATAATGCCAATAAGGAGGTGTCTAGAGAAGTTCACCTGTTGGCTAGGTTGGGAGTTAAGTTGGATTAAATTAAAAATGGAGATGTGGTGGTTATTGATGGTTCTAAATCTTCTTTGATTGAAGAAGTTAAGTCCAAACAAGACCTTGACCCTGGCTTACTAGAATTGAAAGCATTGGTGAAAGATGGTAAAGTAGAGGTTTTCTCCCAAAGGGGAGATGGTATCCTTAGGTACCAAGGTAAGGTATGTGTGCCTAATGTGGATGGGTTGAGGGATTTGATTTTGAAGGAGGCACATAATTCATCCTACTCTATTCACCCCAGTTCTAAAAAATGTATAGAGACTTGAGGGAGGTATACTGGTGGGGTGGTATGAAAAAAGATATTGATATGTTTGTAGTCGGTTGTCACAATTGCCTACAAGTCAAAGCCGAACATCAAAGATCAGGTGGTCTAGCCCAAGACATAGAAATTCCTACTTGGAAGTGGGAATAGATCAACATGGATTTTATGATTGGGTTGCCAAAGACTAGAAAATATTTTTATTTTATTTGGGCTATCATTGATAGGATGACAAAGTTAGCCCACCTTCTACCGATCAAAACAACTTATGGTGCTGAGGATTATGCCAAGTTATATATTCATGAGTTGGTTAAGTTGCATGGAGTACCATTGTCAATTATTTCAGATCGTGGTGTTCAATTCACTACTCATTTTTGGAGATCCTTCCAAAAGGATCTTGGTAACAAAGTCAATCGTAGCATGGCTTTTCATCCTCAAATAGATGGCCAAGCTGAAAGGACAATTCAAACTCTTAAGGATATGCTTAGAGCTTGTGTTTTGGAGTTCAAGGGTAGTTGGAATAAACATCTTCCACTCATTGAGTTTGCTTAAAACAATAGCTACCACTTTAGACGGAATGTCTCCCTTTGAATCTTTATATAGTAGGTATTGTAGATCCCCGATTCGGTGGTTTGATGTGGCAAAAATGGCCTTGTTAGGCCCCAATTTTGTTGTGAAAGCTTTGGAGAAGGTGAGATTGATCAGGTAGAGATTAAAGATAGCTCAAAGTAGGCAAAAGTTCTACTCCAATGTGAGAAAGAAAGACCTTGAGTTTAATGTTGATGATTGGGAATATTTGAAGGTCTCACCCATGAAGGGTGTGATTCGATTTGGCAAGAAGGGGAAATTGATCCCAAGGTTTGTAGGACCCTATAGAACTTCGAGGAGAATTGGTAAAGTTGCCTACGGGTAAGAGTATGGTTCATCCAGTCTTCCATATGTCTATGTTGAGGAAGTGTGTTGGTGACCCAAGTGCTATAGTGCCCTTAGAGGTTGTGGATGTTATTGAAGATAACTTGACCTATGAGGTGGTCCCGGTGGAAATATTGGATAGGCAAGTAAAAAGGTTAAGACACAAAGATATGGCATCCGTCAAAGTTCTTTGGAAGAATCATCAAGTTGAAAGTGTCACTTGGGAAGCCAAAGCGGACATGAAGAAATAATATTCATACCTCTTTTGCTCTATTCAAGATGAAGGTAACAAATTAAGTGCTATCTATGATTTTAAGTCTTATGTTTTAGCCCTCACGACATTTTTGCATGTATACATGTTCATGATAACAAGTTTTAGTAATTTTTGATGTATATGTTTGAGACTTTTTGAAAATGATGTTTAAGTGCATTTACTACATTCATGTCAGGCTGAAATTCTCCTAATTACTCCTCTTACATAGGTTTCCTTTACATTCGGGGATGAATGGTCCCAAGGGGGAGATATTATGACACCCCTCATGTGCTTCAGAAATGCCCTATAGTGTATTCTCAAATATCTTAAAATTTGTGCATGATTTCAAAAATCCGACTTCACATTCTTATTCACTGGGCGAAATTGTGTAGGAAATGGGTGGCCTTCGATTTTTAGATTACCCATAACGAAAAATAATTTTTTACTACAAGATCCAAGGCATTGTGCCTCCACTACAGCATCGCGTCGCACGTGGGGCACGGCTTAGTGTAATTTGTGCCTCCACATATAGTCGACGTAACGCCTAGGGAGCGGACTAGTGCAAAATTTTCCTTATTTTTCAGTTTTCGCTCAAGGGAATTGGGTAATAACCAAATGCCCATTTAAACGGGAATTGGGTAATAACCCAATGCCCATTTAAACGGGAATCCTTCATTTTTTTCAACCATTCCATTCCTCAAATCTCCCACAGATTCTCCTAAAATCCTCCCAATTAATCACCAAATTCTCTATTCAAACTCAAGAATCTTAAGAACTTATTTTAGATATCAAGAACCCAACTCAAACCTCAAGTCTTCCTTAACATTTTCTTCAAGAACTCCAAGGTTTAGGTGTGTGGATCATCATCCATAGGTCCTTTCACCAATGGAGTCCAACTCTCTCTTTTTATGAAATTTCATGATTTCAAGATTTAATTCTTCATGGGTACTTTCTATTATGCATTATATGCATGAATTATGTATGATTTTATCAAGAATTGATTGGTTATGCATGAATACTTATTGAAATTTTACTCCATGAGTTGACTTGTATCTATTGAGATTATCCATGATATGAACTATGAAAACTGTGGAGGATTGTGAACTTTTAAAAATGGATTTGGTGATACCCAAATTAAGGGTTTTAACTACAATATTGGTGGGTTGTCTTGCATGACTTTAAAATGATTTGATTCTACTCTTTATTGTCTTATAGACTTAAAATGCATGACTTTGAGCATATGTTCCTATACCCACCATGTTTGACTGAATTTACATGATAAGAAATCTTATGTTGATGAAAGATTATTGCATGATTTGCAAGACAAGCACGATATGATAAGTTATGGGCTCTGAAGCATGTATTAAACTCATGAAAAGTTTCTAAAAATTACAAGAATTATGTTGAGCCCTTATTATATATTCCTATCTTCTTGTTAGTAAATAATGTCTATATGAGGGGGCAAGCATGATATATATTTACCCCTCATATACTAATTAAAGCTCACTAGTAGGGATCAAGCATGTTACAATCTCTACCCTCATGTGAAATAGAATGCCTACTAGAAGAGGTCAAGTTTATGCATTGTTTTTACCCTCTAGTATAAGATATATGCCGATGTAAGGGTCAAGTATGTGAATGAGCTACTCATTCCAGGTTATCATGTCTTTACAAATTGTTTGTGTTATGATTAAATTTATGATATTTAAGTATTCTGTGGGATTATAATTTGCACCGATTGAGGCTTAAGATGGGGGCTCGACTCAAGGGGTCCTTATATAAAGTCTTGGTCAATTAACTATGTGCCACCATAGGCTTATATTATTTCCCTAAATGGGATTCACTAGTGGATCCATCTCGGATAAGTTACCCACAATGTTGGGTCAAGTATGGCTTACCTTGGCAAGTAGACCACTCCTTGTCCGATGGGGAGACACGCATTGGGATTCCAAGTAATAGCTCGTTTGGTCTTATATGTCAATTAAGGTCTCCTCCCACATATGTATGTTATATTATGCAAGTTCATTATCTACATGCATATATTACCTCAAGCATTGATCATACATGTCATATTGAGATTACATCTATTGATTATGATTATGTATCTTAAATATTATGGCTTATGTCGTTGTTGCATTGCACTCGGCATACTTAGTACATTCCAAGTACTGACGCATACTCTATGACTACATGATATCACCATATAGGGATCGCAGCTCCTACGGACTCTCCTTCTCCATGTGGCTAGGTAGATTCTTAAAGGCCACTATAGGTGAATCCTCTACTCGGGGGATGACATTCCACTTACTTTCATGCTTTTGTTAAGACTTGTCTAATATTTTTGGGTGAATCTAGGAGATGTCTTGGCCCCCGCTCCATCTAAATTAGAGGTGTTGCAGGATATAAATTTTATGTATTGAGCTTGACTCCTATTTTATCTACGTTATTATGAAAAGCTTCCCTTATTCCCTTATTTTCCTCTATGCTCTTTATGTTGGAGATAAGATGAAAGTCCCTAGTCCCGTGTCCCTTAGAATTTATTACTTGTTGTCTTATTTTTGCTTTCGCAACTAAGGATGTGTGAAGGATATGCTGAGAGGCTTCTTCGGGGTCCCTTCTAGATCGTGACAATTAAGTGTTGGTCCATGACAGGTGCGCGTCGCATACTTGTCACACACCCTCACTATTTCCATTTTCGTATCAAAAACTATGTTTTGATCCGATTGCTCTAAAAATCAACCGAGACCACTTTTTCACTCAATTTTTTATGTTGATCGCGTATTCAGCCTCGGATTTGTCATTTGTGCATGAAAAAACGTGTTATGCACATGGTAAGATCTGTTATGCACACATCTCTCCTTAAAGGTATTTTGGTGATTTTATCAGGCGTTACATTTATTATTTTCTTTATCATTTATTTTGATAGACTTATAGCAAATAAGTATCGTTTTTTGGTCTTAAATAGATTTTTGATTAAATGACATTTTATTATTGTAAATAGATGTTCTCATATATTTTTCAAAGTTAAAAAACTTAACTAATTAATTTTGTTACTAATCCATAACAATTTTGTTGTTACGACTGGACAAATTTTGTCAAAAGGGTTAGTTTTGCAAAATAATTATTTTTAATTATGGCTCTTTGATGAATAAATTAGTCATAATTTAAATACCAACTGTAATGATCTCGAAGGTCATTTTTGTCATTCTCGATAAACTATCATTTTGCCTTTATCAAAAATTATCTTGGGTCATTTGTAGTTGAGTCTAGAAGTCAAATTTTGAAAAGCTTGTAAAAAAGTTGAGATTTTTCTAAAGAAAGTGCTTTCAAAGGATTAGAGTTAAAATGTTTGAGACTTTTTGAAAATGATGTTTAAGTGCATTTACTACATTCATGTCAGGCTGAAATTCTCCTAATTACTCCTCTTACATAGGTTTCCTTTACATTCGGGGATGAATGGTCCCAAGGGGGAGATATTATGACACCCCTCATGTGCTTCAGAAATGCCCTATAGTGTATTCTCAAATATCTTAAAATTTGTGCATGATTTCAAAAATCCGACTTCACATTCTTATTCACTGGGCGAAATTGTGTAGGAAATGGGTGGCCTTCGATTTTTAGATTACCCATAACGAAAAATAATTTTTTACTACAAGATCCAAGGCATTGTGCCTCCACTACAGCATCGCGTCGCACGTGGGGCACGGCTTAGTGTAATTTGTGCCTCCACATATAGTCGACGTAACGCCTAGGGAGCGGACTAGTGCAAAATTTTCCTTATTTTTCAGTTTTCGCTCAAGGGAATTGGGTAATAACCAAATGCCCATTTAAACGGGAATTGGGTAATAACCCAATGCCCATTTAAACGGGAATCCTTCATTTTTTTCAACCATTCCATTCCTCAAATCTCCCACAGATTCTCCTAAAATCCTCCCAATTAATCACCAAATTCTCTATTCAAACTCAAGAATCTTAAGAACTTATTTTAGATATCAAGAACCCAACTCAAACCTCAAGTCTTCCTTAACATTTTCTTCAAGAACTCCAAGGTTTAGGTGTGTGGATCATCATCCATAGGTCCTTTCACCAATGGAGTCCAACTCTCTCTTTTTATGAAATTTCATGATTTCAAGATTTAATTCTTCATGGGTACTTTCTATTATGCATTATATGCATGAATTATGTATGATTTTATCAAGAATTGATTGGTTATGCATGAATACTTATTGAAATTTTACTCCATGAGTTGACTTGTATCTATTGAGATTATCCATGATATGAACTATGAAAACTGTGGAGGATTGTGAACTTTTAAAAATGGATTTGGTGATACCCAAATTAAGGGTTTTAACTACAATATTGGTGGGTTGTCTTGCATGACTTTAAAATGATTTGATTCTACTCTTTATTGTCTTATAGACTTAAAATGCATGACTTTGAGCATATGTTCCTATACCCACCATGTTTGACTGAATTTACATGATAAGAAATCTTATGTTGATGAAAGATTATTGCATGATTTGCAAGACAAGCACGATATGATAAGTTATGGGCTCTGAAGCATGTATTAAACTCATGAAAAGTTTCTAAAAATTACAAGAATTATGTTGAGCCCTTATTATATATTCCTATCTTCTTGTTAGTAAATAATGTCTATATGAGGGGGCAAGCATGATATATATTTACCCCTCATATACTAATTAAAGCTCACTAGTAGGGATCAAGCATGTTACAATCTCTACCCTCATGTGAAATAGAATGCCTACTAGAAGAGGTCAAGTTTATGCATTGTTTTTACCCTCTAGTATAAGATATATGCCGATGTAAGGGTCAAGTATGTGAATGAGCTACTCATTCCAGGTTATCATGTCTTTACAAATTGTTTGTGTTATGATTAAATTTATGATATTTAAGTATTCTGTGGGATTATAATTTGCACCGATTGAGGCTTAAGATGGGGGCTCGACTCAAGGGGTCCTTATATAAAGTCTTGGTCAATTAACTATGTGCCACCATAGGCTTATATTATTTCCCTAAATGGGATTCACTAGTGGATCCATCTCGGATAAGTTACCCACAATGTTGGGTCAAGTATGGCTTACCTTGGCAAGTAGACCACTCCTTGTCCGATGGGGAGACACGCATTGGGATTCCAAGTAATAGCTCGTTTGGTCTTATATGTCAATTAAGGTCTCCTCCCACATATGTATGTTATATTATGCAAGTTCATTATCTACATGCATATATTACCTCAAGCATTGATCATACATGTCATATTGAGATTACATCTATTGATTATGATTATGTATCTTAAATATTATGGCTTATGTCGTTGTTGCATTGCACTCGGCATACTTAGTACATTCCAAGTACTGACGCATACTCTATGACTACATGATATCACCATATAGGGATCGCAGCTCCTACGGACTCTCCTTCTCCATGTGGCTAGGTAGATTCTTAAAGGCCACTATAGGTGAATCCTCTACTCGGGGGATGACATTCCACTTACTTTCATGCTTTTGTTAAGACTTGTCTAATATTTTTGGGTGAATCTAGGAGATGTCTTGGCCCCCGCTCCATCTAAATTAGAGGTGTTGCAGGATATAAATTTTATGTATTGAGCTTGACTCCTATTTTATCTACGTTATTATGAAAAGCTTCCCTTATTCCCTTATTTTCCTCTATGCTCTTTATGTTGGAGATAAGATGAAAGTCCCTAGTCCCGTGTCCCTTAGAATTTATTACTTGTTGTCTTATTTTTGCTTTCGCAACTAAGGATGTGTGAAGGATATGCTGAGAGGCTTCTTCGGGGTCCCTTCTAGATCGTGACAATTAAGTGTTGGTCCATGACAGGTGCGCGTCGCATACTTGTCACACACCCTCACTATTTCCATTTTCGTATCAAAAACTATGTTTTGATCCGATTGCTCTAAAAATCAACCGAGACCACTTTTTCACTCAATTTTTTATGTTGATCGCGTATTCAGCCTCGGATTTGTCATTTGTGCATGAAAAAACGTGTTATGCACATGGTAAGATCTGTTATGCACACATCTCTCCTTAAAGGTATTTTGGTGATTTTATCAGGCGTTACATTTATTATTTTCTTTATCATTTATTTTGATAGACTTATAGCAAATAAGTATCGTTTTTTGGTCTTAAATAGATTTTTGATTAAATGACATTTTATTATTGTAAATAGATGTTCTCATATATTTTTCAAAGTTAAAAAACTTAACTAATTAATTTTGTTACTAATCCATAACAATTTTGTTGTTACGACTGGACAAATTTTGTCAAAAGGGTTAGTTTTGCAAAATAATTATTTTTAATTATGGCTCTTTGATGAATAAATTAGTCATAATTTAAATACCAACTGTAATGATCTCGAAGGTCATTTTTGTCATTCTCGATAAACTATCATTTTGCCTTTATCAAAAATTATCTTGGGTCATTTGTAGTTGAGTCTAGAAGTCAAATTTTGAAAAGCTTGTAAAAAAGTTGAGATTTTTCTAAAGAAAGTGCTTTCAAAGGATTAGAGTTAGAAATTTAGAATTTTGTGGTCATGTTGTGTTTTGGATGTCAACACAAAGTTCTGTCGATTCCATCAACTCCAGAATGTAGAATCTGGGCTAGGAGACTGAAAAAGCTGAATTTGGAGTTAAAACGGAGATTTTGGACCCAAAGTTGCATTTTTAATTGAATTCAGATCGTAGTTTGACTTTGGTCAACATTTAGAATTCGGAAACTCAAATCAAAATTTTGACAGTTTCAGTAGTTTTGAGTGGTGACAGTAACACCAGAAATGGTCTCTTTGTAATTTTTAGAGCTTCCGAAGGCAGTTTGGGTATTTTGAGTTTTAACTAATTTCTTTGAATCCTATCGAATGCAAGACAAAGGAGGCCTCAAACTTGAATTTCGATGATTTCACAGAGTCTAAAATGTCGTTTCTAGTAGCTTTAGATGCCTAGTTTGGGTGTGTTGTATTTCGAATGAACCCCTGGGATCCGTTCCACATGTGAAATGGCTAGTTTGGACTACAATCTGGTGCAGTCACATTATATCTCTACGTTCGCGATGTTTCCCTCTGCATTCGTGGAGTGTCAGCTTCTAGGACCTCTATGTTTATGAATAGAGACTGTGCATTCGCAGAGTGCCAGTTCCTTTAACCTCCGTGTTCGTGGAGTGTATTTGATGTTTGAACAGTATGATTCATCTAAAATGCCGGGTTTCACCATTTTTAAAACTTTAAGCTTGATTTTGAAGATAAACTTCAAGGATTTTCAAGGCAAGACTATCGGGTAACATATTTCTTTTCAATTTTCATTGATTAAATTGTGATTTTAACATGAAAATTGGGGATTTTAATTGAAGAAATTGGGGTTTTCTTGGACATTGACTTTTCTAATACAAAACTGTTGATTGTGAACTCATTTTAAATCTTTTTTCTAAATACTTTTCACCATTAGATTCATTATTACTTGGGGATCATTTTCATGTAAAAATTTTCAGATTCTGGAACCTTTTTTGGTGCGATATTTTTGGATCATTTTGCCCTTTTACCCGAATAGCTTGATTTTTGTGTCATTAGTTTTGTAATGTGATTTTGATGCCATATTTGACTAGATTGTGATGATTTAGATTACCGTGGAAGGAAAAAAGGCGTGAATTTGACTTGGTTGAGACTTCTTAAGACAAGTGGACCTCTAACCTTATGTTAAGTATGATTGAACCTTGTATTGTCCAATGTGAATGTGTTTGCGTGAACTGTGCTAGGAAATAGGTTAGAACTATATTATTGTAGGCTTTGATCATGAGATTTCTGAGGAGGTAGTTGTCAATATTGTGAATCCTTGACTTGTGAAATAATGATGCAATTGTGAATACTCATGAACTTGTGAAATTATCCGGTATTGATTGTTGAACATGTAATCTATAAGGACATCTTGCTTATTCTTATACTTATGAGATGATTATTGCATTATGTTGACATATATTGCTTAATGTTCTAGTGATGATAAAAAGTCGAAGGGAAATGATTCTTGCTAAAGTTGTATTGATATTGATATTGGGATCATTTGAGACTCATATTGATATTGAGATTTCATCGATATTGATATTATGATGACACTGAGATTGCACACATTGCATTTATTTGTGACTTGTGCATTAATACTTTTGATAGTTGCGACTGAGAGATGAGCAAGGTAACATGTGGATTGGTGGCCAAGATCTGTACTGGCCGATGATTAGTCGAGGTTTCTGTCGGTGTGCCGAGGTAATATTCTGACGGATGATATTACAGAGGTTTCTGCTGATTGGGTAAGAATTGGCATAGTCATTGCCAGCAATATTCACGGATACTTGGTCCATGTGAGGCCCTCATGAGTTGAAGTCTAAGGTTATCAGTGATGTGTATCGTAGGACAGACATGCATCAAGATTACTTGAAATTGTATCACATTATTTGCATTTCATAGCATTCCCTCCATTTCACATCATTCTTTACCTGAAGTTGTTATATGTACCATGTGTGCTGTGTTGAATCCTTGGACTATGTGGATAATGTTTCATGAAATTGAAATTGTTGATAATACTGATATGTATATATACATACATATATACACACACAAAAGAAGTGGCAAACAAGCAGGTCGAGTTGGATATGAGTTGATCAAATATGAATTAAGTAAAAATGAATAAAATACCCAACTTGACTCATATTTTAAATAGGTAAAAATGAGTTACCCAGTGGATAATATGGATAAATATAGATGTAGAGATCATGTAAAAAGTTTAAAAAACAAATCATTCTAGTCATTCATCACCCATTATCCCTCCACCCCGAGCCCCCACTCCACCCTCCAGGGCCCCCTACATAAAATAAAACATAAAACAATTTTTTAAAAAAAAAATTTACCCCACACCCTAGTTCCCTGCCCCCTCCCCCCGAAACGCCCCTTATGTGCCTCGGAATGCCTCATAATCTTAATTTCCATATATCTCAAAATTCATATGTGATTTCAAAAATTTGATTGCATATTCTTGATCAGGGGGCAAAATTGAGTAGGAGATAGGTATAATTCGAATATTAGAAGACCCGTAGCGAAAAGTAATTTCTGCTAATTAACGACTTCCAAAGAGCATGCGCGCCCAGTCCGTGACGCACCTGGGGCACACAACAGTGTATTTTGTTGCCCATGTTTGGTCCGCGTCGCGGACTGGATGCGGACAAGTGTAAAATTTCCCCAGTTTTCCTTGTTTCGTCTAGGGGCATTGGGGTCATAACCCTATGCCCTTTTAAATGTGAAATCACCCATACTTAGACATTTTTCGACTCTATAACTCACAAAAACCCTCTTTAAAACCTCTCTGAGACTCTATCAATTCTCTTATTCAAGTCTAAGGATTTCAAGCTTAATTGTGGAACTCAAGGACTTATTTCAAGCTTTAAGTCTACTTCAAGCTCATTTCAAGGAATTCAAGCTTTAAGGTATGTGGGTCCTCATCCATGGGTCCTTTCACCCATGGAGCTCAACCTTCTCTTTTTATGAAAATTTCATGATTTCAAGTTGTATTACTTATGGTTATCTCTTATTATGAATTTTGAATGAAAGTTATGTTGGGTTTTATCAAGTATTGGTTGATTATGCATGAATGTCTATTTCAAGCTTATTTCATGGATTGATTTTATCTATTGAGACTATGCATGTTTTGAGCTATGGAACTATAAACTATGATGAACTTTTGGTATGGATTTCATGATACCCAAATTGGGATTTTACTACCATGTTGGTGGGTTGATTTGCATTGAGTTTACTCATCTTATTTCACTCTTGAATTACATGATTTTGAACAAGTATTATGAACCCACCAAGTGTTTGATAAAATGACATGGCAAGAATTCTCAAGTTATTGATGATCTATTATAAGATTTATAAGTCAAGTGACTTCATAATGATTAAGGGCTTCCAAGCTGTATTAAATTCATGAAAAGTATCTATGATGTTACAAGTGAATTATTGAGCTCTTATGTTTTGTTATGCTCTTGTGAAATGTGAAGCCCTTTCTTGATACTTGAACATGATCGTTTAATGAGCTATTTTTACAACTCCTACCAAAAAAATTATATCGTAAGATAAGAACATCTTATACTAACTACTGAATATGCCATGCCGTAAGGTATAATAATTCATGACTCCTACCGAAAACATTATAACGTAAGGTAAGGACATCTTATACTACCTACCGAAAAGGTCATGCCATAAGGTAGAATAAATCACGGCTCCTACCAAAATGATTATATCATAAGGTAAGGACATCCTATAATACCTACCGAAAAGGCCATATCTAAGGTAGAATAAATCATGACTCCTATATTGTATCGTAAGGTAAAGGACATCTTAGACTACCTACCGAAAAGGCTATGTTGTAAGGTAGGGGTATTGGTAACACTCTCCGAAAAGGTTATACTGTAAAGTGAGTGGGTGACTAATTTCTCATACATGTTTACGTAAAGCTTTGAGATTATATTCCATATTGAGCTTATACCCATTGGTTATTATTATGTGTCTTGATTTTTATAGCTTATCTCCTTTGTGCATTACACCCCGCATACTTAGTACATTCCAAAGTACTAACGCATACTTTATGCCTACATGATATTACCATATAAGGACCGGAGCTTCTATTGATCATCCTCCTCCACATGATGGTCTTTATTGATGATATATAGTTTTATTCCCATAGTGAATAAGATCATGTGAATCATTTGTGGGTGGTGTTACAAATTTTGAGGGATGAGAGGTCATTGCTAAATATGAAAAGTGTGAATTTTGGGTAACAAGGAGGTAGCTAGATAAGTGCACCAGTTAGTGAGGCTGGGGTTTAGGTTAAGTGAAGTTGAAATGGTGGTGTAGTGGTTGTTGATGGTTTCAAATCTTCTTTGATTGAGGACGTCAAGTCGAAACAAGACCTTAATCTCATCTTGCTAGAATTGAAGGCTTTGGTGAAGGATGGTAAAGTGAGGGTTTTCTCCCAAGGGGGAGATGGTGTTCTTAGGTACCTAGGTGGGTTGTGTGTGCCTGATGTTGATGACTTGATGGGGTTGGTTTTGAAAGTAGCACATAATTCTTCCTACACTATTCACCCCGGTTCCACAAAGATATATAGAGATTTGAGGGAGATTTATTGATGGGATAGTTTTAATTGGACCAGAATTGGTAACTGATGCCATGGAGAAAATAAGGCTTATAAGGAGAGAGGTTTAAAAACAAGGATGTGGCTTCCGTTAAGGTTCTTTGGAGGAATTAACAAATTGAAAGTGCTACATTGTAGGCCGAAGCGAACCTGCAAAAGCGATATCCTTATCTCTTCCATTCTACTCAAGCCTAAGTTACTAATTCTAGGTTTTTTGTGCGATTTCATGTCTCATGTATCGGCCCTATATGTCATTTGTATGCGTTCATGTCTATATTGACAAGTTCATGGTGATTTTGACACTTATGTTAAGATTTTTGAAAATGGTGTTTTAAGTGCATTATTGCATTATTGTTGGGGCTGATTTCTCCATGATTACTCTTCTTATATACATTTTTTTGATATTCAGGGACGAATGTTCCCCGAGGGAGATATTAAAAACACCCCAAAAAGTACTCGAAAATGTGCCTCGAAAGTGTCCGAAATCGTAATTTCTATATATCTTAAAATTCATATGTGATATCAAAAAATTCGACTTCATATTCTTGATCAGGGGCAAAATTGAGTGGGAAATGGGTCTAACCCTGATTTTAGAGCAACTGTATTAAAGTTTGAAAATCACAAAATGCAAATTCCGGTGAACAGTGTACTTCCCTAGTGCGACGCGCCAAGGGCCCGCCACTATGTTATTTTTGCCCAGTCATTTTATCTCGGTCCAAGGCTTTTGGGTCTTGGGCCTAAGTCCTCCAATGCATGAAATTACCTATACTTAGCCATATTTCACCACCTTTATATCATACAATATATTTTCCAATACTTTTTCAAACATTTAGACAAATATTTCACTCAAAATTCAAGTGCCAAATTTCATTCCAGATCTTAAGGATTTCAATCAAGCTTCAAGTTCTCATCTCAATCTTCATCAAGGAATTCTCCAAAGTCAAGGTATGTGGGTTTCAACCATTGGGTCCTTTCACCTATGGTGCCCAAGCTTCCTTTTTATATAAATCTCATATTTCTAAGTTGGTTTTACTTATGGGTCTTCTATTATAAATTTGACTATGAACTATGTTGGGGTTTCATAAAAATGTAAGTTTTTCAGTATGTTTTCAGCTATGAATCTTGCATCTATCTTGAGATCTGATGAGGGGTTTTGATGCATATTGCATGATGGTATTACCTACTATTGGTGGGTTGATTTACTTCAAGTTTACTTGCATGATTTCACTCTTTAATTGCATCATTTTACACTAGAATTACACACCCACCAAGTGTCACGACCCAAGCCTAGGTCCTAGATGTGACCGACGAATGGGGAACCCGAAGGAACCCTAAACAAGCCTCATAGCATATCATTACACATCCTTGGTCGCGGAAGCAATTAAAATGACATTGAGAAGTAAGAATAAACAAGGGAGTTGGGACTAAAGATAAACTTTCATATCATCACATCAAGAAACAAGAGAATCTAGACTCATAACATAGAAACATGTCATGTCCAACAACACCTCTACTGCATAGATAAGAGCGAGGGCCAAGACAAGCAACCGGGATCACCTTCATAGTAAATATATAACCAAAATAAAGATAGTCTTAACACATAGCAAGAGATCATAAGAAAAGTCCACAAAATGGAGGACTCACCAACAAGCTTGTAGGACAATCGAACTAGCCACGTGGAGGAGGAGGGTGATCAAGCGGTGCTTCGGTTCCTACATGGTGACATCATGTAAGCATAGAGTATACGTTAGTATGTTTGAATGCACTAAGTATATAAGATGAAATACAACAAGAGATAGGCAACATAGGCAAAATGAATAACCATAAGCAATGAATAGCATAATAACAATATGACATGCATGAATGATACTTAAAGTAAAATATGCTTATATAGAACATAACACATGTGTAAGAATAGACCATTAAACTATTGGTGGATCATCACACCCCACCACCCTTGGTGATTGAGGTACAAACCCCATCAATAGCTTGGTGGATCGTCGCACCCTACCACCCGTGATGCCAGAGTACAAACCCCCCGATAGGTTGGTGGATCATTGCACCCCACCACCTGTGGTGCCAGAGTACAAACCCCTGATAGGTTGATGGGCACAAACCCCCAACAAGGTTAATGGATAGTCGCACCCTACCACCTTTGGTGCCGGAGTACAAACCCTATGATAGATTATCAAGGTACGAAACCCTTGACAAGGTTACCCGGCGTGCAACCCCCGAGTAGGGCATGGTAACATTCCAAAACTATATAGACAATACCATATACATACATTCACTTTATCATCATATAGTCCTCATATACATACATTCATTTCATTATCATTTCATCATCATATAGTCATTCAACTCATAAGACATGCATTAGACCTTCAATTCCTCAAGAAACTATAACTGGATATTTTATCAAACACTTAGAGGGTGTGTAGTGCTAGTGTAAAGCCATGAAATTCAAGAGCATTATCATGCTAGAAAATCCAATGTAAAACCATCAATAGATACTTAGTAACACCCTTAAGAAATATACATCAAAATTGTTCATCAAATCTTACAATAGAGCTTAGTTCCATAGCTCAAAATATAGCAAAACAGTCATAATTTCATAAATCCCGACATAGTGTGTAGTGATTTTCATAATAAATAAGACTCATGAGTAAATCATCATTAAATCATGCAAATTTAGGTAAAATGAAGCTTAGGGATCATGGGTAAAAGGAACCAATGAAAGAAACGCACATACCTTATCTTTGGAGATGAACTTGATGAACATTGAAGATGGAGACGTGAAGCTTGAGTGCAATCCTTAAGAATCCGAAAATGGTTTTAAAACTTGAGTTTAGGAGTAAAATATTTGGCTAAGTGTTTGAATGAGTATTAGGAAATGTTTAGAATGATATGAGAGTGAAAAATGGCTAAGTATAGGTATTTTCACGTTTGGGAATACTTAGGCCCAAGACTTAAAAGTCTTGGACTGAAGTCAAAAATTTGCATCAGTTTTAACAATGGTGCGCGTCGCGGAAGGAATGCATAAACCTCACTGGAAAATGCATTTTTGGAATTTTGAATTTTGTTACGGTTGCTCTAAAATTGGGGTTAGACCTATTTTCCACTCAATTTGACCCCCTGAACAAGAATATGAAGTCGATTTTTCAATATCAAAAATAAATTTTGAGATATATGAAAATTATGATTTCGGGCACTCCCTAGGCACATTTTTAGGCACTTTTTGGAGTCGTCACAACAAGTATTTGATAAAATCTTCGATTTAGGGTTCTTGAGCTATTGGTGATCCATTACATGTCTTATGACTTGTATGACTTTACGATGATAAAAGGATAGTATATTTGTGTTGATTTCATGAAAAATATCTACAGTGTTGCAAGTTGACCATACCTAGTTGAGGGGGTGCTAGACCTCAATCACCATGGATAGCAGGGTGTGTGACTACCATCTACAAATTGACGGGTTGATACCTCAATCACCATGGATGGCGGGGTGAGACCACCATCAACCAATTGAGGGGTTGATACCTCAATCACCATGGATGGCTAGGTGAGACCACTATCAACCAATTGAGGGGTTGATACCTCAATTGTCTCTCCAAGGGGTTGGTAAGCCTTGGACATGATGGTCTCTTACTACACATGTAATATGTTCTATATAACCATGTTTTACTTCAAGCATCATTCATGCATGCCATATTGCTATATGCTCATTTATTGCCTAATAATGCATTTCGATTATGTTACCTATCTCTTGTAGCATTGCATGTGTTAGACCCCATAAATTTTTTTTTTATTGAGGTAAGTTATTGCTTTGGAAAATTTTTGTAAATATCGTGTAATTGGACTTAAGTTAATTATGG